>JARKIC010000950.1:0-169139 GCA_029378375.1 Mycena olivaceomarginata | reverse complement strand
CTCTACTTTTGACCCAAATTCTGATGCCTTCCAACGTGAACGGGAACTCCTCTGGTGGTATCGGATCCTCGAGGTGAAGATGGCCTTCTTTGCCGAATTCCTAGTAGAAGTCTGTAGTGTTCATTTTGTGCCCTACGAAGCAGCCAAGACAGCGAGTTACATAGGCAAATAATGCTCCAACTGTTTAGTTTAGGTTTACGGTTGGGTGTAAACTAAACCAAAACCCTAAGAAAAAGGTTTATAAACAGTTCACACTCAGGCTGGCAAGACATGTGCTAGCTGTGTTGAGATGACTAATTGTAAATGCCAAGGGGACCGTATCATTCTACTCCTGCAGTTGACCAGGTGCTTGATTCAGCGTGTGCAGGGGAAGTATACTCGGCCATTGCGGAAGGACACCTTAGGTGCTTGTCAGGCCTCAGCAATTTGAAGTAGTGATTCCGTGGCTTGGCCTGGCTTGTGAGCCCCGCAAGCCGGGCAGCTTGGGATTCACATTCTTCAAGCCAAAGCCAAAGCGCCAGCTATGGCTTGGCATGCCAACTTGGCTTCAGCTTAAGCCTCAGCTTCAAGGGAAATTTCTCCACAGCAGTGTGGGGTGCATTGTTGGTGCTGAAACACTAAAGATCTCCATTCACAGTGTGATGAAAGGTCGCTTTGCAATTTTGACCCGCATACATGCGTTCAAACTGAACAAAGTCAAAAAACCCAACTTGAACATGGCATCAAAATGTTAAAGTTGCGAACAGATAGTCGCAAATTTGATATCTGAGAGCAGAAGTCCTAATACCCTTCTCACTTCAACCAATATCAATCTCTGACAGAAGAAATCAGGCTTTTGGCCAGTTTATTCGCCTAGGAGAGGTCATTTGCGGCGGGGTCACGAAGCCGCGGTTCAAGCCACCATGACCAAACCATGACGGCTTATGACTTGCCAAGTTGCCAACCCTCAACATCAGGAAAACCCTCCCGAGTTAATTTCGTGGAACTTCTGGAGAATTTAGGGAAATTTCCCGAAATTTTGTAAGGGCAACCTTAAGTTCGGCGCAGGGCGCGGAAACTAGCAGGAGAATCCAAAGTATAAATATAGGTACTAGAATACAGGAGTGGAAATACTACGCACCTAGCGGGGGAATCCGAAAGAGAAGAAAGGATGAGGATTCCACGCTAGGCGAAAACCTTATATACTAATTGGTAACTACCCAGTAGCACGTGTCCGGATTGTATCTACAATGATCACGGGCCTGATCACACAGCATGTGCCAGTGAGAGTGGACAGATGTCTCGGGTGGTTTGGCAGTCGGATAGAAGGGCGCAGAAGTATCCCGGGGTGCCGGGCGGAAACCGTCCAAAGTATCTGGAGCCGGTCCAGATGGAAAAGCGTCCAAGTGCCTGAAGCGGCCGATGCATCCGGATCGGGTCCGGATGGAAACCATCCAAAGTGGGCCGAAGCAGGGGTTCCCCTGACAAATTTCACTCATTCATCAATTTCGCCAAATTACCATATTGATTGGTTTGAGGGTCCATTAATTTGGCGAAATTTTAGAAAGTTCCACAAGCTTTGGGAGCCTTTTCATTCCTTAACTCTGATAGCATTGCTAACAGCTCACAAGATTACAAGCAGAAATTGTTGTATTCAAAGCTACATAGATACAAATGTCGCTACAGGTTGGCTATGGCTCCCAGGCTCTCCACAAAGATATAAACCCCCCCGCATAAAGCAAACACAGTCTAACAACATATTAGAAACAAGATAAGGGAGAGCAGAAATGAAACTCGCGGTCATGCAGTCAGCCAAGACTGAATGCTGACAGGAATCTTGAAACTTAGCAACAGGTGAGTAAAGAGAGCGTAACAGAGAAAACGAACTTACTGTGGATTAACAAAGTCAGCCCCAAAATCATGGGCATGAGCATGTCGGTCGAAACATCAGAAAAAAGATGCACCCAGCTTACCATGTGTTCCTCACGGCCATTCAGGTTGCTGACATATAATGCAGATAGAACTCAGTGGCGTGAGACTTGGAAGTCCATTGAGCTGTGAGCTGAGGTGATATTTCACAAGAAAAAGACGTAGAAACATACATATGAAGGGGCGAATGCCCCACATGGTCATCGACAGAAGTTGACAGGGCAGCTTGCATATAAATTGTGATCTTTAGGGAAACAAAGCCAGTCAGAAAATAATTAGTCATGTAGAATGTAAACACACCAACAGAGTCGACAATGAGAATGTGCAAGACATCGGTTAGGTGGCGGACTGTGGGAGAAAATATGAGAAAGGATATGTTGAAGGCTGTGGCTATTGTATGCGGGTTGTGTGCAGGCATCAACCTGAAAGAGCATATGGATGAGCAAGGGATCCGGGAAAGAGAAAAAGAGAAAAGAGATGGGTATGGTGTACCTGTCACATAGCATCGAGGTCAGCGCGACGAGCCAGTGAGCATGACGAGGCCGTCACCAGTGGGGGCATTTTTGAGTGAGGTGGTCAGCAGCAGGCTTGCTCACGGAGACGCTGGGAGAAGGTGAAAGGGCAGGAGGGGATGGTGGTGGTTGGAGGAAGAAAAGTGTTTGACAGGTTACGACACGGTTTTGGCAATACTTGATATGTGGTGTACATGAGCACTGATTGGTTGATGTGTACAGATCGCCAAATGCAGGTGGCATTGGAGCTGATCGGGGGCTTCAGCTAATGACTTGCACTATCTTTGTCAAGTCCTAAGGACTTCCTTTGCACTCGTCCTTCGGTCCTCGTGTGCACATCCACAGATGCTACTGACTCACTTCTGAAAGGACTACTGGTCACCCCCGGGCCACTGAAGCCTCTTTATTCCAATATCACACATTGAAACATTTGTTCCCACTTGATACTAGTTCAACTTGAGGCCATGAATGAAAAACCAAGAAAGCTGTAGGTAGGGAAGAGATATTCAGTGAATTTTGAATGAAATTTGGGAGAATTTTTGAGAGCTTCAAGAAATAACCCGAAATCTCGCGAAATTCAGTGAAATATTACTGAATGTTACGAGATATTCTTCGCATATCATAATTTTGGCAGAATTTCCCGAAATTAACAAAGGAGGTTTTTCCTGATGAAGCTAAACCCAAAGCCCTCCTAAGCTGTGGCATTTGGCTTGGCTTGGCTTGACAAGCCGCAGCTTTGGCTTGACAGCTTGACGGCTTCAAGCCAAGCGACGGAACCACTAAGTTGAAAAAACAGTACTGTAGTATTTCAGTCAATTCTAACGCGATGTGATCTGTGACAGAAAAATTAGAACTTTGAAGTTCTAAAATCGGCTGAGAACCATGTGACACCTTTTTTTTTTCTTATATCAAGAGAAAAGTTGTGGAGTCTCTCAAAACACTTATAATGTGGTTGTTCTACACCCCAGGAGACACTTGTATCGGCGGAGGGCGCTGCACCAAGAGAAATTGAGCCAAAAGAGGTCAGATCAATCAGCTGACATAAGCACAATTTTTTATTCTTCCTCTCGCCGCCCTTAAGATCCCAGATGGGCCGGAAGGTTTTTGCTGCCTTCTAGCAACCCCTGACCAACCTACCCGTGTCTGATCTCATCAAGTTTCCGCTGCCACCGCGGCGCAAATCCACCGTTTTCACCAACCCCACCAATTACTAGTACCCTCTGCGACCTCCGTCCAAGTATTACTACTGCTTTCGACGACAACAATGGAGACATGCTAACGACAAAGATGAGGATTTGGAGGGGGCTGTAGTAGTTTACGTGTGGACTCAAACTGTGTCAATTCCTGCTACCATGTCATTTTTGAAGAGCCACGGATGAGGGGAGGAGTATACTGTAGCATTTTATTCAGTTCGTACCGGCCTGTGACCTGTGACCCAAAAGTACGAAAGTCAGTTTTCGTACTTGGCCTCGGGAGACCATGACATCCCAAACTTTTTGTACATACTTTCGTCAGAAAGTGCCAAGAAAATTCTAAATAGCATTTACCAGAGTCGATACACTGTAAAAAAAAAGGTTAGAATTGTCCAAACCGCTGAAAATCGTACTTGGATTGAACACCCAATGAGCCCCTATACCCAAAGCTGTCAACAAGAGCAGCTCATGTGAACGCCACGGTGTGCGCAACTGTGTAAGCCGAAATTTCGATTTTTGGGGTGATTTTCAGTGACTTTCTGAGATTCTGGCAGTTTTCGTACTCGACCCCTGACCCGTGACATGTACGAAAATTTTCGTTGAAGCCCTGTGACGCGTGACGTACGAACTGAATAATATTAACCGTTCTTTAACGAAATGGCTCCTCGGCTGTGCTATTTCTCCATATGTCTGTACTCCTTTCGTCTTCATCTGCTCACACTCTGTTTTTAACCCCATCCATGCTCGAATCTCTGTGGTCGTCCACACTGCCTCTTCATTTTGTATGCCCCATATGTCCTTTTTGCTCGACGGCAGCACTCTGAGAAATCACACGGGCCCTACGCACTACGCTTCTTCGGATCTTGACCTTAACCTGTACTGTTCTTTTTTGGTTTAGCTTCACTGCGACCATTACTGCATTCTGCGGCACAGTGAGGACAGAATCCGATTTATACCGCCGATGCAAAATGCGCTCTTCAGATCCTTCCCTCCGCACCCATGTCCAGTTTCTACATTCTTAGTTTCTTTCAGCTCAAAGCTGGCTGCTGATGTCCGTGTTTTCACCGCCAGCACAATGCCCCTGATCCCAGATGGCATGGTCGCATTTGCCGTCTGTACTGCGCAGTCAATCGCGACCCGCCCACAGCGAAGTCTCTGGCCAGTAACTCACTCACTCTCGATGCCTTGATGCTCGTAGTGTTGCCAGGGAATCCCGACAGCAATACTTATAATGTACGTACTGTATGTTTCTTGCTCCTCATCCTCATGTAATCGAAGGACCACTTGCCCGATGAATTCACTTCGATGGTGTATGGTGTTGGTCCGAGGTCGTGTGAACGGAAGTCCTCAAACACTCAATGATGGTCACGCGTCCTGACTCATTACTGTCGCCCGCTCGGATTTTGTCCGTGGCCACACGAACGCCTCTACTGTCCAGTACGTGCCTGGTACTTTTAAAATATCTTTTCCATCATCCAATAATCAGATGTGTCTTCGACTTATCCACGGCTCGCTGGACACGAGCTCCGATACTGCAGACCAATACTGTGATGCAGTTTGATGGCCTATGTCGCGACCTCAGTCCTGAGGACATTCTCCGAATCAAGGTTGATTCAACGGCACTCAACATTGGCTCCAACGTGTCTACTACTTCCGACAACACCCAGACATCAACCAATGCCCTGTCTGCTCTGAGTTCACCATCGAAATGGAGGAAATTCGATCCTCCCTCACCTCCCTCGGGCCCCGAATCTCTGTCGTCCTCCTCCTCTTCCTTGGAGACAATGCCATCCACTCCAGCAACACAGTCGAACACACTGGCAACCACGGTGGCAAACACGGCGGCAACTTCCACGCCTTCGGGCTCATCGGTGTCCGGGACTGCGGCCTCAACTGGCTAAGGCCCGAACCTTCGTCCGAGGAGGAATTGATTGCTTCACCACTTTGCCCTCTGTTAGTAAGTTAGTATAGTATCTGAAATAATAAATGTACCCGCACGCTCAAAATTTGCTTGAATTGAGTTTCACTCAATACGACCCGCATAAAGTCGACTCATTAACCATCCTTGCCGCCGCTATTGCAGTGAAATGTTATTCACACCATCTGTCAATGCTCGTCGGATCTTTGCTGACTCGAATGTGGATTTCTGAGGGCAGCTGACCCTGATTTTGACCTTGATAAGATGTCGTCTCTGGCTTCCTTGATGAAGTTCAAGATCACAATGGAAACGATGGGAAAAACCCCCGTGGTAAAATATGGAAGTTTCCCAAATTGGTTGGTTGAAATTTCGCCGTTCTGACCGCAGTACAATCCGCGCAGGTCTCGCAGCCCGGAACTTACACGCAGCAACGTTCGCGGGATGAATCCTGTGACCTATCCCACCGGTCCGCCCTCTAATTTTTTTGGGGGCTGACATTATCTTTAAAATCAGTCAACCGTTTGGGAAACTGACGCCACTGAAAACATCCGAGCTGCAAGATCCAGCGCAAGCCGTTCACAGGACGCGTGTCTTTTGATCTGATAACGAAATTCATTTCGTGCTCTTTGCCATCCTCGACCTTTGCACTTCCAGATCAGTCTCATTGAGGATGCTCCCTCCCGCAAAACAGATCTCTCAGAGCTTTCTATATATCGCTTTGTTCTTTATATTGTCCTCTCCATTCGAACTCAAAAGGATATCGG
Organism: Mycena olivaceomarginata; assembly: GCA_029378375.1. Classification (NCBI taxonomy): domain Eukaryota; kingdom Fungi; phylum Basidiomycota; class Agaricomycetes; order Agaricales; family Mycenaceae; genus Mycena; species Mycena olivaceomarginata. Next base: position 162,844 of record JARKIC010000950.1, on the reverse strand, counting down.
TATCTTCTGTTTCTCTGGCTCCGGGATCTTTGCGATCACTCCCAAAAAATGATCATAACTTAAACGAGCAATGCTGTGATTTCATCTCCAAATCTTTTGCTTGCGTCTCACACTCGCCGACTTCATTTCCCCGGGTTTCAGTATTGGAATCGCAGCGCTTCTCTCGGGTTCTTGGAAATCTGTGATCGCTTCAGACACCAATACGATGCGGTTCCCCTTTCCAGAAGCCTTACTCCCAGCGGTGCTCATTTCCCCGAGCCACTGCGGACTACGCTATTTTCTCTTACAACTGTGCACCGACTTTGCCCGCAGAATATACGATGCACTTCCCCCCGACACAGCCCCATTTGTGCAATTTTGACAGCACCTCTTTCTTATCTGCCGGAGCGAAGCGAAGGCGTATCTTGTGCTACAGTACTTACTTCCACTTTAGTTCCCACTCACGTCAAAAGCGGCATTTCGTGTGAACCCCTTGGCGCCATCAACCACCGCCGCGCCGTGGAACAAAATGGGCTTTTTTTGAGCATTTTCAGCCATTTTGTGACCTCTTTGGCACATTCTAATATGCCCTTGGTGACCCGTGACAGGTAAGAAAATTTTCTTATATCTTGGGTCCTGTGACGGACATAAGAATTGAACGAAATGGTACAGTAAACTCAAAAATCGATACTTTGCGGGCAGTGATCCGCTGTCAAATTTTCGGCTTAAGAACTCACGTTTGGGTTCGCACTCCCACCACTAGTACTGGTCCACAGCGCCGCGCTACGAAACCGATGGAAGTCCCTTGCTGCGGAGCTCGTCCACTCTATCTGCAGTCTATGCTCGGTTTCTGAGATCCGCCACCTGCGCCTCGTTTGTAGAGACAGTCTCAGAAATTGCCGACGAGTACCTCCTCCCCGTCCTCGAGCTCTACTACTGTATTGAGAGTGTGCGCTTCTCTCAATTGGTCACTCAATCGCGCGTGGCACGCTCCGTTCGTCTCGTATGCTTTCATGCCGACCGCCTCGGAGGACACAGTCGGTACACCGGACCCCGAGCTGAGCAGGCGGCACCAGGTGTTCTCGTACACCGACTGGCTTGCGGAGCGGGATCCGGACGGTTGGGACCTACATCTGGAGCGTGTTTGCAGCCAGCTATCCGGCCTCTGCCCTTGCGAATCGCATACTACGAGCAGGAGATTGATGGGGCCTGATAGACCGTGCTGGCCGCGGTCGGCCAGTGCCGCAAAGGTCATTTGGAAAGCGAGGAGACAAAGCAATGATGCTGGGTTCGACCTGGAGGATGCCTATCAAACCTTACCTGCGCATACGCGCAGAGCAGGATGAGCTTGATAGGAAACGAATCCTTCCAGACGATGTTCGAAGCGCTGTTCAAGGCATGTCCCCAACCTGCGCGATGTTATCGTCACCGTGGGGCATTCCCTTGCACCGACAACAACGTATCGCGTAAAGGACTTCACCCGCGCACTGGCATGGCCCAAGGAGGACCCCGACCCGCTGCGAGCTGATGTTCACGTTCTGAACAGTGTTTTGATCGCAGCACACAATACCAACACTAAACTGCGCATGCTGGGCGCCGGACGCCTTGGCTACCACTTCTTCCTCCAGAACCCCGAGATTCTTGCCAAGTTCGCCTCGGCCTTCTCCTCAATCGAAAAGCTCATTATCCAGCTTGGGGCACTCTACCAAGAAGATGAGCCAGCCCTTCTCATCGAACCGTTGCGCGTCCCGGCCAACCAGCATATCCCACGTCTGTTGCACCAAGCATCAAGGCTCCAAGACTTGACAGTGATTTTGCCTGGTCTTACCGAGCGAGACAGGATTCCACTCTCTGGCATCCTCGGCAATGCCGACACGGCTCCCTACTGGCCCCATCTTCGCCGATTGAGACTCGAGTGGTGTGCCACAGACGAGGAGTACTTGGTGTCGTTCCTACTCCGGCACGCTCGCACGCTGGAGTTTCTCCGGTTAGCCGATGTCGAGTTTGGACCGGGAGATGGGGACTGGGCGAACGTGTTCACGCGTCTAGCAGGCCATTTTCCCGCACTCAAGGAGGTCCAGCTCCGCGGCACGCTCGGGCAAGGGCATTCTCTTACTCCAGGCACCGCACCTCGCAGTCCGAACATTTATATCTTCCCTGGAGCTGGTTCCAGGGTTAATCTTCGAGGTGAAGCCTGATGGTGGGCTGATGCGTGAGATACAAGAGTTTATCCTGGGCGGTAATGCTGATGGGCGGGAGGTGCCGCTGCCGCGAGAGCGAGAACAGACATATTTGTCGCGGTACCAGGTCCGCGAGGAAAGGGAGGAATATTTGGGGTGGTGGATCAAGTGATTGTACTCTGAAGATGTGAACGTGTTTGCGAAGGAGACCTGGTACTTGATCAATTGAAGAAATTGCATTCGGCCGCTACATTGTTTTCATATTTTTCAGCCGAAATGTGCGCAAGATCTGAGTGAAGAAATCCACAACGGCTTTGAGATCCGCCCGGTCATTGTGCTTCCAAGGTTTTCCCCTCAGTCTATTCAAATTTCGACTTGCATGGTCTCAATAAGTTCATGATTTAGAGAAACCTCCCGCATCTCTCAAGACTGTTTACGAGTTCAGCAGTATCATATTCCAGTTACCTTCGTTATTAGGGTCAGTCAGAGTAACTCGTTTAGGACGTTTCTGAGGTCGTTTCTATGGTCGTTTCTGAAGTCGTTTCTGGAGTCATTTCTCGAAATTGTTGGCATCATAAACTTGGGGAGAAACGACTTCGGATTTATTTTGGTGGAGAAACGAACTTGCAGAAACCCCTCTGGAAGAGTTTCTGAGGCATTTCTGGGGCGTTTCTCGTTTTTCCCACACTTTAATTCATTTTCATAATTCGAGAAACGACTCCAGAAACGATTCCAGAAACAACACATTAAAACTTACTCTGACTGACCCTATTGAACATGACGACACCGCGGACCTGCCATGAACTTTCTTACAACCAGTTGGCAAAGACTTTTGCAAATCGCGGAAAATATAAAACAAACCATTCGCCCTCGACACTTGGAAGCTACAACAGGTGAGACGTAAGAAATGTGTTTTCAACACCATGTTGAATTCCCTCTCAGTCACCAACTGGACTGGGAGGTACGCGCTCCAAATTTCTCTGCAGCCATTGGCAGATCATGATGCCGACCGACACCGCTTTCTCCAGCACGCATTCAAGTCGAACTGCAATTTACTCAGGCCGAAATTGTGCCAACGGAGTGGGATCTGGACTTCGCAGACACCAAGAATCACCAAAAATCCGATTTAATTCATACTAGGCATCGGTGAAGAACAGGCGAGGCTACTACATAAAACTACACTAAAAAAGACAGACGAGAGAGATACTTACATTACGCTACAATATATGTGATGCACAAGCGGATGAATACATACTTACGGTTTATAAGGAGCTGTAGGTAGGACTGAGTAATGGCAGGAATGCGTGAGACATGCGAGATGAGAGGAGAACATGCGGAGGAAAAATGCAGCGAGGAATACATGGATGCTGAGGAGGAGAAAAGGAGAGTGGGGTAACTGGCGCAGGGCTCACGCCTTACGAGGAGATGCTATGAACTTGTCGAACAAATCGATCCTGTGAAAGAGCAGTCAGTTGGCCGGACGAGCCAAAGGAGGAGCAAACGACGTACAAGTCCTTGTTGAACGCTTTCACCGCCTTCGTATTACCGTAGTCGCACTCCTCCCGCTTGCGCACGACGTCCGGGAGCTGCTCAAAAGCCGCTAAGAATTTCGTCCGGGCGGGGGTGACGTGCGTGCTGCGCTTCTTGGTGTCCATGTGGCGCTTGTACGCGTCGACAGCGCGAGAACGTGTGCGGGCAGCCCTCACAGAATATCTGGCACTCCTGGCGGTTGTGGCAGCGGACATGCCGATCCATGTCCCCCAAGTTGACCGTGACCTTGCTACAGCGGTAGCACCACACCTCGCCGATTTTAACCTCCTTGCAGCCGAGGCGAAGGAGGTACCAGTAGCCTTGGGGAACCCCATCGCTGTTGGGAGGTGGAGGGAGGCTCGGGTCGGAGGCGGCGGCGATAGACATGTAGAGTGGAAGAACGGGTAGGGAATCGCAGCAGTCGTCCTCCACGTCTTGGGAGTCGTCGCACGGGGCGCGGAGCCACTCTGGGGCAGAGTCGAGAAGTTCTGGAGTAGAAACCCCATAAATGAGGTAGGCAGGGACCGTAGACGGGTTCGGGGAGGTCGATCGGGTCGCAGGAGCCGCAGGAAGCGTAGAGGTCGGCGAAGATGTCGGCGACGGATTCGAGGGACAAATCGACCGTACCCAGACTGGGAGCGGAGCGCTCGGCGGCGGGGAGGTCGACAGGCATGTCCCCTGGGTCAAGAAAAAAATATGTTAGCTGCGAATGGAAGAATGGTGGGTGGAGTTGCCGTACCCAGCAGGATATCTGAATCCACGGTGAAATCCATCGAGCAGTCCATCGCGAAATCAGAGGCGGAGTACGACTCGAGCGGCGCCTCGGCAGCAGGAGAATACGATGCCATGGGCCCTACACGAAGGAATTTCAGTTCGCTGGAAAGAAGGAAGAAGGCGAGTTCACGTACCAAAGTACTCGTCATCGGGGTCGGGAAAGGCGGAGATATCATTGCTGAGCGGCTCATCACCCGGAATGAATTGGAAGCAGATGCGGGGAGACTCCATGGATGGCGAGCGGCTCGGAATACGTATGTAAGAAGATAGCTGGTCGTAGTTTGTCGCAGACAAAAAAATCGGGAGGGTTGGATTAGAGACAAGTTGGGGGGAGGTGGAGACCAACCATCGTCAGCCGTCGTAATTTATAGGTGTAGAGAGACAATGGCCTCCAAAGCGTTCGTCTCCCCGAACAGAACAATACCCAAAGGGGTAGGCGCAGCCTGGTTGGGATTTCATTTCGAGATAATGCCGTCGCCAAGAGGCATGCTCGGAATGATCCCGCGGAGTCTAACAAAGAACAAAACGCCGTGAGCGATCACTTTTTCTGGAGCGTTTACGCGGATTGGCAGTGGCAACTCCAACAGTTGCCATTTCGGGCAATAAATTTGAGGATTGGTGGGTGGCACGCACTGCAGCGGTGCAGATGCGCGGGACGCTACGCATGGTGGAGGAACGTGTACGCGGGATCTGCCGCCGCGCTCCAGACGTGTCGGTCCCGAGTCAATCGTGCTTTCCGTCTAACGAGACTCGTGGTCAATGTAGGATGATGCGCAGGCACCAGTCGGCACTAACCTGGACTCGTTTGCCTTTCCACTCTCGAAGAACCAGGAAGCACTTTTCAAGGAACGCGAACTCAAGCATCAAGCGTCGGCAAGCAGGCTAGGTCGAAAAGACGCGTCAGTGTCGCGTCTGTCGTTCCTCAGGCCTTGCCGTGACTGGATCTTCTCAGCCCAAGCCCTGGACGCGTTCGGCTCTCCATCGGTAAACTTTCTTCGCATTTGGCACGCGACAAAGATACCGACGCGTATGCTCGGGCTTGGCATCACCCTCCGCTGCACACCTCTGTAAACCCCGCACCGCCCGCTTCCCAGATAGGCAGGTACGGTGACAGAGCGTCATCGCGTCGAAGTGGCCAAGAGGTCGTGAGGTGACCGTGGGCGGCCGATAGCGGTGAGCACTCCCCCCTCACGCGGCCCTTGTCTCCCTTCCTCAGCAGATTTCGTCCACATTAGCGACGCGCAGCCACCCCTCCACCTGTTGACGTGCCTCGACATCCGGATCCCCTGCTCGCAGAACCCGCCCCCATCGCCTGAGGCCTAGCATCTGACAAGCCTGAAGTTGCGTGGAGGTACTCGCCCGCGTGCGTTCTATGCGTCGCCGCTTCGCTCCACACCACCCACGGCATCATCTCGCACACGCCGGGTCGCAGGCCCACCTGCTTTACGGCTTCGCCGGCAAGAGCAGCACCGCACGACACACTATCGAAGACGTCGATAGCCAAGGGAGTCGAGCAGGATCCGCGGCTGGAGGGCGCGCGCGGGGCGCTCGTGTGCGCCAGGGCGGAGCTCGTAATGCGCAGGGAGGCGACAGGGTTAGGCGCGGTGCTGAGATGCACGAGGAAAGGACGAGGAGCTGCAGAGCGGGATAGTGCCCGACTTTGACCTCCCGTACTTACTAGGCGGCAGGTCCCGCGTAGCATAGCTGACCGGAGGAATGGCCGCAAATGTCGCGCCCCCGCCCATCGGTGCGCTTCACCCGTTCATCCCAAAGATTTAGAAACCAGCCCCCATCTTACACACCCCTCATCGGACGCCACTCGAGCCTCTGAGGCGGCGGCAGACACCGGGGAGTCAGCAGCTAGCACCCCTCTCCTCTCGCGGTGCTTCGCTGCATCCCTCCGCAGACGTCGGCCACCTAGATCCTCTCGTGAGCAACATATCCACGTGGTTCCCGTCCTCGTCCCCATCGGTGCCTCCCCTTCCCCGCCGGCTGACGCGCCTCGACATTCGACTGGGAGACGCGTCGAACGCTTGCAGGACCCGGGATCCCGCAGCCTATCAAGCTAAGCACCCGCGCTGGGAGTTCTCGCTCCCCAGTACACCACCCACACCGCGTCTTCCGCAGCCTGAGACGGGCGCGGGCACGAGCGCGACACGCCCGTCCATGCACGAAGGGTCCGATAGCGAATCATCTGCGGGTGCATGGATCGACCCTGGAGGTTCCGCGAAGCGGGGAGGTCGTGGGATACGCGGGCAGGGGGGCGGCGAGTGGTTGAGGTTTGGATTATGTAGATTGTGGAGAGCTACAATGACAGGAATACTCACCACCCGCGTGCACCCCGTTTCATCGACAGCTGCGCACATCACCCGACTCGCGTGCGCTTCTCCTCTTCGGCACAGACGTCGCCCCGCGAATTCACCCCCAACCGATCAGCTGCTTCAGCGCGCAGCACTCTCCGTCACGTGAAAATGGAATCCAATGCTAGTATCACGCAAGTTCTCCCTCTCCCCCGCCAGTAGTCATCCGCATCCGCATCCGCATGCCCGCTCCCTCCCCACCCTCGTCCTCGTACCTCAATCTCAAAGCCCGCCACCCTATGCAGGACAGCCAAGAGTCCCGCAGAGGGCTGAGTCATGCGCACGCGGGCAAGCTCGACACGAAGACCCAGCGAAAACAATACGCCCGATCGGGTCTGGCCGCACTGACCCAGCCTGCACCCGCCTCTTCCCCGTCCAGCATGGACGCGGGCATAGACTCAACTCGAAACGACTGATCACGACACGCCACGACACTCTGGTCGGCTGCATCTTCGCCATCGTCCGCGTCGCGCCGTCTAGCCCGAGCGCGAGCCCGTGGACGGGGACGAGGACGAGTTCAAGCACCACATGCTCGCTGCCGATCTGTGAAATCAGATCAAATCAAGATTGTGCGTGCATGTGAAGGCGACTGCGTTCCGGCCCCGCCCAAAATTGAGGAGAAGTAGAATGAAGATCAAAGAGAAAGCCACGCGAGGTCAAGAACAATACAAAGACAAAGACGAGTAGCAACGCACGTCGGAGCGGCAGAACGCCAGGAAGAAGACACGTTATGGATGGCAACAGTCCGGACCGCACACACTTCCTAGCGCGAAGCACGAGAAGTAGAGGCATGCAGCCGCGAGCCTCGCTTCGCTGCCCAGGGAGGATTCATGTTGCCCAGTGACATGGCCCACGAATACACACCACGTCCCCCTACGTCCCCGCATACGAAGACGCGGATGAATAGACTCGAAACACCAATGAGGTGCACGTCGAGAGACAGCCCAAAGACATCCCTGAGTGGCCGAGCTGACCTGTGCAAAACGGGCCGTCCGTTGACGAAAAGACACTGAGATTGTGTCATTTTTGGGGCCGCCGATACGCAGGAGAGCCAGCTAGAGCCAGGATAGTTCTAGACAGCGTGGAGTTGAGGGTCGGTTTGTCTTCTGGCCTCATTTCCGACTTCGAGCGCAGGATTCCGAGAAAGAATCGGGTCAAAACAAAGTTCAGCGTGTGAGCTGTTATGTAGTGTGGTGGGCGGTTGTTTTGCGAAGTCTGTTTGCCTAAGAGCCCGAAAACGCGACGTTGTGAAGTCTTCGGCCGATCGGAATCATCGGACTCGCTCCTTTCTTCTGCACCCCAATCTCGATGTGATAACTATCGGCTGCTCTAATCGTTTTTTTTTTGTCTTTCCTTGGGCTTGACTTTCCGTGGCCCTGTTGCGTTTCCTTTCGTTTGTTTCAAGCAACCGCAGGCTGCCAATGGCAGTCCCTTCCAGCCAGCACACTATATGTCACCACCATTCCCCAAGAAACCGGGTGATGGGTACATACGCGGCCAGCGTCTGTTCTGTCCGGGGTTTGAGTCCCCGCGTCCGAATCTCAACGCAATCCCGGGCCCAATGTTTTTAGTTCTTGAACTAAGTAAGCCTCTTGCTCGTCGCATGAGCATCCTCTTCCCTTCGCATCACGCTCTGTTGCTTATTCATTCATGCCTCCCTTCAGAATCTCTTTAAGTGTCCGTCGAATTCTCTCGGCGTCCGACCAGGCTCATCATAGGTGCAACAAAATTCAAACTCCACCTAACGAACTACATAACTCCTACCAAAGAAATCGGATTGGTGTACGGCACACCGCCGGGCCGTGCAGTGTTCTTCGAGCCTGCTCGCTGACAGTACGGCGTTCAATTCCCGCATCCAAATCTTTCCTTCGCTTTCATCTCCTCGCATCGACGTCGATCCTCCTTTCCTATATTCCTTCCTTCCCGCTTTTGTCTTTACATCTTGTCTTCCCTTCTACCTTCTACGCTCATTGGTACCTGGTCTAGATTGGTCAAACAAAAAATTCACACTCCAATGAAACAACGAACACCTCCAGAACTCGGACGTCGCGTGCGGAACACCGCCAGACTCGGTCGGCCAGTATTCCCTGGCAGTACGGGGTTCGATCCCCGGCGTTCGAATGAATGGTGAGGTCTTGCCTTTTCTTTTTACCTCTCATTTCTGAAGTCTGATGCTCTCGGTGATATAAGCTGTACTCCGTCCTTGGCTTGGCTTTGTTCGGGGCCTGTCTACATGTTCGCTCTATTGCAAGTTGGGGTTCGTTTTTACTTCTCTGGCGCCACTCGCCCATCCATGTCTCGACCAGGTTGATGACTTACGTAGACGCTGTAGACCCGTATCGACTGTTGGAGATTAGCAATCCAGCACAAGCCCGAGGCAAGCCCGAGAATGCTGACTGGTGGCTGACTGATATGGAAACTGACGGCCCTGCCTTGGGCCTGACCTCAGCCAAAGCTCCTCAAAACCCAGGGTCCCGGCAAGGAAGAGCAAATTTCGGCCTCAAAAACCCAATTTCGGACAAGGAAATGGTCAAATCTCTACCTCAAAAACCGGATTTTTCGGACAATCCTTCGGTGGAGCTTCATGGGGCCTGTTAAATGGCGGTCAATGAGATCCATCACCCGATTTTCCGTAGTCTGCTTCGAAGATTCGCATCTGTCGCAGGCACGGCCACAAAGCTATCACCGAAAGGTATAAAGGGCGAAGAGTCCCATTGTACTCCCTGCATACAACCCAACACCTGTCTCTCAAATGACGGACGCGCATTTCCCTCCGCATCCCGAGATCAAAGGAACAGACGATCATGATGCATCATTTAACCGCCTCCAGCGTACCGTCTCCGGGATTGGCATTGCTGAGGCCCATGGAGCTGAAAAGGAGCTTGACAAATTCAGTTCGTAGCTCAGCAGACTCGGGGTACAACTACTGAGCCAGTGCTCCCCACCAGGCGACCAGGCCATGGGGCTGAAGGACAAAATTCGTGGTTTTCAGAATAGCACATTGTACCAGGAGGCAATCGCCGTGAAAGATGCCATTCCAGACCATCTAGTCAGCAAATCGGTCGCTGCTGTCTCCAAGTTCGCGGAGAATTCGGCGTTCATCATGAAGGGCTCGACGCCGTGAAACAACTTCACCCGTTCGTTGGCAGTGAGTGCCCGGTCTCTCCTAACACTTGAAATGACAAATTGCACCCAAATTCAGTTGTAGTCCTTGCCTTCCAAGCCGCGATTCAACTTGAGCTTACGCGGCGGGAGAATGACAAGAAAGTCATTGCTCTGAAAATGGAAATGATGAGCATGATGGGGATCCTGCTCGCGTATGTCCTTCGTCCTCTTCATCTTCCCAACTGAAACGGATTGTTTATAGTTTGAGGAACATCAAGGATGTCCAGACAGTCGACTGCGACGGCACGACACTCGAAGGGCGGATGCAGCGCATTGTTAAAGATGCTGAGCAAGATATTCGCGACTGCAGGTAGTCGATCATATCCCTCGCTTTCTCATATCGACGCTGAATGACGTGATCTGCACAGTGCAACCTGCGAGAGGTACATCAAGAAAAAGTTCATCGGTACGTGGCACACCACGCTCGCCGCGCTTCACGAATGCTGACAGTCCATTCAGTCAAGCTCTTCGATGGTTCCCGCTGGGAAGGGCGGCTTGCAGCCTTTTCGGATACCTTTTCGAAGCGTAAAGACGAGTTCTCCTTCGCATTGTCTATCCATACCGCTCAGGGGGTCGACAATGTTCAACAGACCCTCTTCGGTCTTGAGGCCAGCGTCAAGACCGGAAGCGACAGTGCCGCCATGCTGGTCCTGTTCCGTCAGCTTGACTCTCCGAAAGAGCGCGAACTACACAAGTGGATTGCAAACAAAGGCGGTCCGGAGGCCGTAACCGAGAACGAGAAGGTGAGATGAAACAATGCGTAAAGTGAGAAGGTCTTTTTGCTCACGCCAATGGCGCAACAGCTCTTCAAAGAACTCCAAAGCAAAATGAACGATATCAATGTCGCGATGCCTAGCAAGGGCAAAAGTAGCGAACCGACGGAAACATTGATGCTCAGCGTTCGTAAAGAGATGCAGGAAGACATCGACGTGTCTCTTGCCCGCGACCGTCAGCAATTCGACCGCAAGTTCGACGCCATTCAAGATAACTTGGAAGAGATGAAAGTTAGTTCATATGTTTCACTTCTTTGTAGTTACATCCGACATAACTGCAGAGCATTGTTCACCGCTCGACCGACCGTGTTATCGAAGCGTTTACAAGCGGTCCTCATGACCGCATCCTCGACAATGACCTCTACAGTGTCTGGAAGGACATGGTAACTGGTATTCCATGTCGTAATTCATTCATCGCTCATATCCTTTTAAGGGTTGGCGCGGGAGTGCTGTTAAGGCTCGCCATTTCATCATCGCGACCCAAGATTACTTTTTGCAGAAATACAACAAGGAAGATCAGAAGTTAGATGATGCGGTCCGTGAAGCTGCAGAAGGAATGTCTCGACCTGGGTCGCCTGCGTTGTCCATCGCGACGGCCGCCACGGAAGAATCATCACCGAGAACGACATTCACGGAAGCTCTTGGAGCGCGGGTCGCTCAGCATGAATTGCAAGATCGTTGGGCGGTGGGTCCTTTCTTTCTGTGTCGTTCATGGATGGTTCTAGCTGAGTCGAGTCCCCAGATTAATTATATCACCTTAGCACGAGCGCGACCCATTTTGGAGGCCTTTGACGATGACGTTTCTGGCTGGATTTCGGTGCTGGAAGTCAACGCTTTCACCTCTTCCCGACCGGTCAACTACAGTGTCGTCAAATGGCTCGCGTTCTGGGCACGAGGTGGGTTGCATTTTTGATGGTCCTGAATCTACTAAGCCATCTCATTCGGTGCAGGTTTCAAGACTCTCTGTGTCCATTATGCGAAGGCCATCGAAAATTTGCGCGGCCGCATGGTGGCCATTTCAGCGGACGTGCTGCCGTCTAATCGCGCCCGTGTCGACAAGTACATGTGCAACATCAGTTTGGACATCGTTGATTTCATCATTCGCGCCATGCTTGCGGGTGGGAATGATGACGACGATGAAGACGAAGCTCTCATGCCCCACTTGTGCGCTTCCTTTTCGCTCTACTGAAAAAACCCCATTCAAATCTTCCTAGCACCGATTATATCGCGTCTGAAGAGGCTCGCTTGACAAAAGGACTTGAGCGTTTTGCTTGGGAGATCGACGCTCCGAACACTCTCCAGGTGCTGCTTGAAGCTGCTCATAATACGGCACAATTAACCAAGTGCTCAGCTTATCACAGGAACAGGTCGCATCGAGCGTGTAAGTTTACAAGATTGTTGTCATCAATCGTGGCGTTCAACAGAAAACGATAGCATATCCTTCCTTTGACTTTCCTGCTGCTGAAGCGACACACGCAAGTCGTGCAGCTTGCACGCAAACAACGTCTGGATGACCGAGAGCTTTGGGATGCAGAGCGTTCTGTCGATATCTTGGCCAATGCGGTTTGTCTTCGCATCCGCACACTCCAGAGTACGTCATTGCGCTCATCTAACGCCATCCCCCTCATACTAGTATGCGCAAAAGGCCACTTCAGAACACAAAATCTGGACCCAGCAAGCGAGTTTGAAATTGCGTACAACGGCATGGTGAGCAATAGGCGCAAAGTGTGCCAACTAATAGTGCTCTCACAAACGCTACACTCAGTTCAAGACGGTATATGCGTATCTCAACAAAAGAGACGGTTAGTTTTAAATTACTTGTTACTCCATCGCAGACGTCGAAGGACCTATGCAGGGAGCTTACGCGATTGGGAATACCCCGAGTGGTACTATGATGATGACGACTCAGAGCCCGACGAAAAGATCTTGAAATACGAGATAGCCGAGGATGGGGTCCCGGACTTCATGTATCGCGACGTCAGTCAGGACGACGAGGTTCCCACAGACCCTTTCAATGGCCTATGGACGGGCACGTATTCCTATCTGGCGCCTATAACGATCGAAGACGGTCTTGTCTCTGCTCATCTCCATTTCTTGGACGATGAGGGACAAAATGGGTTTGTCGGATTTGGCCGTGATTCCATCGGCTCGTTCAAAATGTCTGGCACCATAACACAGTCGGAAACAACGTCCATGAGGCACATTCGGTTCAAAAAAGAGTACGAACCGATCAAAGGCCGCGAGGACACTGTCTGGGCTTATCACGGCACCGTCTCTGTTGAAGATTCAACCAGGATGACTGCGATGAGGGGAGAGTGGGGAGAATGGGTTGACGATCCCTCGAAATTCGAGGCGTTTGGCACCTTCCAAATGGATCGCACTCCCGCAATTGTCGCCCGTCATCGACCATCGGTTGCCGAGTTCGAAAGCAACGCCGCCCGGGCTCGCTGGAAACTCGCACTCAACGTCGTCGAGGAACAGGTTCAGCGGAAGCTCCTGAATTCGAAATACGTCCGCCAGCGACGTGATGACCGTGAAAAATTCGTGGAGGCCAGTTTTGTACGTCACATTGCTCCTAGATCTTCTGCTGTTTGCACACTTCACGATAGCACGTTACGTCTGCACTCGACCCCATGAGATATCGTCGTACATGGACCAGCAGCGATGAGAAAAACTACGTGGAAACGCACAATCAGCTTCAAAGCCGTCTCCGTCCTGAAGACAACCAGTTTTACACGTGGCTTGCTAACCGTCGACTGGAGCAAGAATGTTTCCACCTGCAAGTGTTGATTGGTCCTGGCTAGATGTCAAACCCGCTCATATTATCGCAGAGATGTGATTTGCGACTCATGCGGGGAACAGATCGTGGGGGCTCGTTACAAGTATCTTTCGTTCAAGCTCCGTCCCATCCGTTCCCATGCTCAACATCTTTAGATGTTTGGATTGCGTCACACTCACTAATCCTAGAGCTGGAGTGGATCTTTGCGAGAACTGCAAGGACAACGTTGCTCAGCTTGGGGACACAAAGCACAGTCCCACAGTACACGTCTTGCTCAAGACCCTCCGCGTTATCTATCCGCGGCGCTTGGCTGTGATCCTGCGCTGGGGGTTCGAGGGGAGACAGAAGGCGGCCGAGGTCTTCGCCAAGGCGGGAGAATTCCCGCAATCTACAGTCTCAAGAGACCAGAGAAGGCGAGGGAGAAAGGGAGGGAAACGAGGAGTCGCCCGATGAAGATGAAGGTCTGGTCAACCCACTGTGCTTCTACTGTCAAGAACGTGTGTCGCGTCCATGCTGGTCGTGCGTCGAATGTGGCGATGGCAAGCTTCATCCTGATCCATTCTGAATGTGGCTGAAGGCAGCGACAGATATATTCATCTGCGATAACTGCGAGGAGAAGCAGTTAGAAATGTCAAAAAAGACATTTGAATCCGAGTCCAACGGCCCTGCACAAGATCCATACCACTCGGTTCGTTTATCAAATTGCGCTGCGGACAGCTAATATTAACGAGATTGGCCGCCCAGTGGTATCATGTGCTGGTTCGAGTGAAAGGTGTGTTTCTTCCGAACATTCTATGTCCATTTGGATCTGAAGTATTTTATAGAAATTGTCCCCGAACCGCCGCGAATCGAACTCGACGTGCAGCTGAAATTGCTTGCGCGAAAACTCGCTGCCCACGAGTCGGCTACGCAACAGAAGCTGGACGGCCTTGCGGCCACTGTTAAGAAGCTCGGCGAGAAGGTTGAAAGACTTGATGGTGGACTTTCCAATCTCGAGGGACTACTGACCAAGCTACTGGAGAGGATGGGCCGATGAAGCTGCCTATAGAATGTGGTTTTTTTGGCTCTGGTTCTCTTCTCAAGTCCGAGTACTAGCAGTAGAAGCATACTTTCAACTTCGATGACACTCACTTTTCCGCTTCAAGTTTAAATCTCGTACTTGGTTCGTGTTTGGCTGATTTCTCAAAAAACGAGCAGCGATCAATTCAAGCAGCATCCGTGGACTCGCAGCCTCAGATGCTTTGATTCTCCATCTGGAGCGTTGAATACACGTCGAATTGATCGTGTTCAAGTGCGCGTGTGCTCTTGCTTATAACCACCCTCCGTTGCACACCTTCGCAAACACTGCTCCTCCCGCGTCCCAATTAGGCAGTTTATATCTCACCCTCCACAAATCGCCTAGAAGTGTAAAGCCCGCCATGTTTTCAGTGATTACGGGCGACATTGGGGTTATTTGTACGGATATTTCATTCCGTGAGTCAGATTCTCGTTCCACTGGTCACAACGTGTTCGTAACTTCATCCTTCCTTTTTTAGCATCGAAAGCGACAAATCCAAGTAGGCACAGAGAAGATGGAAATCATACGGGCTCTTTCGGACAGTTTAATGGTATTGTTCAACTTATTCCTCCTTCTCGATCTTCGTCACGACATTCGCGAAGAAGACCGAGCTCTCGATGTGAAGGTGCAGGTCACGAATGGCGTCTCTCATATGGTCTTTGAACTCAGGATGTGTCAATACCTGAAAATCCTGTCAGAACCGACTCGATGCTAAATATTTGGCAAAACCTCGGCCATGCGCTCGTCATTCTGCACCCAGGAAATGATTTCATTAGCTCAATTCAATAAATACAGGGGGACACCTGAGTACCTCGGTCTCAGCCCAAAATAAAACCATGGGGTCTGGTTCAGGGAAGCCCAAATCCCGCAGCTTGGCGTCCAATGTGTCGTTCGGAATCCACTGGACAGCCGAGGATTAGATTTATTCCGACCCCGCCCGCAATAAGTCGCACACACCAGGTAATATTTCTGGAATGCCTTTTTCACGACCGGGTGTGCAGATATTTTTTCTAGCAGAGCTTCCATCTTCGTATGATATTCGGCTGAGCTAAGATGGTCCGGGCGTTGGTAGGCGGCCATGACACGCGTGCAGGATGTTGTAGTGGGACTGTCGATCTTGGTCCGTAGATCCACAAAACACGCATTCGCAGTGAGGCGGTCCTTATAGAGCGTTTTGTGCTTCTCCTCGATGAGTGCCGCAAATGTCGCATCTTCGTAAAGCTACGATGCGACGAGAGATGCACTGCGAGTAAGAAATAACAATCTTCACCTCTGCGAAATGGGCTTCGGACTGTTGCGGTGGACATTGAACATTGAGGTAATTGAAATCATGGACAACATACCGCGCACTCGGCCATCACCCACACGCTGGGCGGCGCCTCTGGGAGTCCGAGGCCTTGGATATGTTGGTTCGCCAGCTCTCGCTGGAATATCTGTCCCGTGCAAGTGAACATCAGACCACAATCGAAGGGTAATTGACACACGATCTCTAATTTGAGATAATTCTTCTGGGCAATTGGCAAGGCGAGTATGGAGTCGACGAGGGACGTGATCTCGGTCTCCAGAGTCTCTTTTGAAACATTCGGTGGCGCCTTCCACTCCGCGACCACGGCGACACGATCTTTTCTGGTGGACATGGTGGTTGGGAGTAGGCAGAGATTGCGTGAGAGGTGGGTCTGGGTACTTGTAGCGAACTTTTTTGCGCTGCCGCAATGTAAAAGCCGGATCCAAAGGTCATCCGCCAGCAGGTGGCGTCTAAATGGCGTGCAGAATGTCGATTCCCTACCGAATGATGACCTCTCCTTCCCGCGACCGCTTTCCAGGAGAGCGGCGCTATATCGTGATGTTCAACCTGCGTCTTCCGATGATACAGCATTCTCAGTGAGTAAGCCGCCCTGTACGGCTAGGAACCCCTCTCGCCGCACAAATGCCACGAATGGCAGTTCTGGCCAGCGTCATGGCTTGATCTTTCTTCCAAGCTGAGCATCTGATAAGACTTCCTCAGCGGCGTGGATCTATTTCTCGTTACCTCTCTTCTTACCACGTTGCGAATCCATAGAGCAAAGCGAGCACGCCGACGTGACGCCGACCACTTACTCACCGGATTTTCGGACGAGGCCCGAGGTAAAGGACTTATGCCCTAAGAGATCCATTCAAATTTTCCCGATTTTGGATGTTTCTGGCCATGGAACTTTTCGTCCTTTTGGTACGCATTGTGATCGGGTTGGGCGATTTTGGGCTCACTTTGTGCGCTAAAGTCATCGGACCTGCAAACACGAGAAGGCATTTTGGGGCGATTTTGAGTGGGGTGAAGGCCGAATGACCGTATACAGGAGAAAAATTGGCCTCGACGCTGCTTGGCAGCCCCCGGGAGGTGTTTGAACAAGATATGCGTCCGCAAAAATATCGAACATCACCTCCAATTTTCGGTTTGCGTCTGCGCCTTGGATCGGACAAGTGGGACTTTTTTCTGCGTTTTGGTATAGTACAACCGGCCATTTTTCGGACCATTTGTGTCCGCCTACTGTTCGGACCTTTTCAAATCAAATCAAATCTCAATTATCAAATCAAACCCTTTATAAGATTTCCCCCTCCTCCAGATTTCCTTTTCCAAAGAGTGCAAGCTCTAACTCCGGGGAATTTCAAATTCGGGATAAACCGGCACTCGACAACTTCGACCTTACTCGGAATCCAAGGAGGGAGACGGCCGAAGGCCGTCAAGCACTAGGCCTTGTTTCTGTCAGACATGCGGCGCGGTGGAGAAGATCTGATAGCCGCCCGATCCGACTCATTGCACACTTACATCCTTCTGAGCACCGTCTATCTGCATTCCCGCAGTCTGGATTAACGAAATTATGGCTTTTCTCCGATGTTTCGGGACGCTACCCTGCACTGTTGCTGGAATCCCGATGCAACCAGCTCCAAGCCCAGATCCACTTTCGTCCCTGGGCACCACACAATTGTCTGCCAGCCGAACAGCGCAAATTCTTCTGTCTTCTCTCTGGGTGATATATGACGAACATCATGTCCACGCCCAACGCCAGCCATCTGTTCGAGCGCCGGAACTCGAGAAACACATTCAAAGTATCATTCGGGTGGGTCTCACTCATCGATTGAGGCATTGCACAGGTACCCGTGGATGCATCAAATTTAGCAGCGCTGCTGCATTATCATTCGGCCTCCGCCACCGGCTCGTGATCAACGTCTTCTTATTCTGCTTCCCATTTATTTCGGTCTTGGGGTTCTATGTTTCCGGTTTTCTCAGAACCAACGTGGTTGCATCGATGTTCACCCCAACTACTTTGTTGGACATTGTCCTACTGGAATTATTTTCCTTCTCGGTGCGCATAACTTGGATGAGAATCAATCATCATCCAGTTATATACTCACTTTCTTTACCCCTCATTTTTATCTACATCACATTCACGCTGTTTGAGTCCACCGAACCAATTTTTAGCCACAAATACGGTCGTGTTGCCGTATACGGCCGTAAATGGACGGTCACCGTACCGTCTGAGGCTTACCTCGATCTTGTCCAGCCCGCAATACTACGGCCGTACCTTTGCACGGTCGTACTGCTCACGGTCGTGACCGTATACGGCACGGTGACCAATCCTAGCTTGGATACGAACGGAGGAACGCTTTGCCATTCGTGGCATTTGTGCGGCGAGAGAGGTTTCTAGTCGCACGAGGCGGCCTACTCACTAAGGCTGGGGTGTCATCAGAAGACGCAAGTTGAACACGATGATATAGCGCCGCTCTGCTGGAAAACGGTCGCGGGAAGGAGAAGTTAATGTTAGGTAGGGAATCCACATTTTGCACCCCACTTACACGCCACTGGCGGATGACCTTTGTATCGGGCCCTTACGTTACGGCAGCGCGAAAAGCGGTTCGCTACAAGTACCCAGAGTCCCCATCTCTCATGCAATCTCTGTCTAATCCCAACCACTATGTCCGCCAGAAAAGATCGTGTCGCCGTGATCGGGATGTGGAAGGCACCACCGAATGTTTCAAAAGAGGCTCTGGAGACCGAGATCACGTCTCTCGTTGACTCCGTACTCGCCTTGCCAGTTGCCCAGAAGAATTATCTCAAATTCGAGATCGTGTGTCAATTACCCTTTGATTTTTGTCTGATGTTCACTGGCACGGGACAGATATCCCAGCGAGAGCTGGCCAACCAACATATCCAAGGCCTCGGACTCCCGGAGGCGCCGCCCAGCGTGTGGGTAATGGCCGAATGCGCGGTATGTTGTCCACGATTTCAATTACTTCAATGTTCAATGTCCACGACAACAGTCCGAAGCCCATTTTGCAGAGGTGGGCATTGTTCTTTCTTACTGGCAATGCATCTCTCATCGCATCGTAGCTTTACGAAGATGCGACTTTTGCGGCACTCATCGAAGAGAAGCACAAAACGCTCTATAAGGACCGCCTCACTGCGAATGCGTTTTTCGTGGATTTACGGACCGGGATCGACAGTCCCATTACAGGATCCCGCACGCGTGTCATGGCCGCCTATCGATGCCCGGACCATCTTAGCCCAGCCGAATATTATACGAAGATGGAAGCTCAACTAGAAAAAATCATTGCACGCCCGATTGTGAAAAAGGCCTTCCAGAAATATTACCTGGTGTGTGCGACTTATTGCGGGCGGGTATCGGCATAAATCTAATCCTCGGCTGTCCAGTGGATTCAGAACGACACCTTGGACGCCAAGCTGCGGGAGCTAGGCTTCCCTGAACCAGAGCCTATGGTTCTACTTTCAGCAGAGACCGAGGTACCGAGGTGTTCCCTTGTATTTATTGAATTGGGCTAATGAACCCATTTCTTGGGTGCAGAATGACGAGCGCATGGCCGAGGTTTTGCCAAATATTTAGCATCGAGTCGGTTCTGACAGGATTTTCAGGTATTGACACATCCTGAGTTCAAAGATCATATGAAAGACGCCATTCGTGACCTGCACCTTCACATCGAGAGCTCGGTCTTTTTCGCGAATGTCGTGACGAAGATTGAGAAGGAGGAATAAGTTGAACAATACCATTCAGCCGTCCGGAAGAGCTCGTATAATGTTTATCTTCTCTGTACTTGTTTTGATTAGTCGCCTTCGATGCAAAAAAAAGGAAGGATGGAGTTACGAACACGTTGTGACCAGTCGAACGTAGTCTCTCGCAGACAGACACTTCAATATAACCTGATCTCGTACCTCGATATAAGTCGAACGAGAATCCGGCCGGATGATGAGATATCCGTCCAACTACCTCCAAAGTGGCCCGTAATCACTGAAAATATGGCGGGCTTTATACTTCCGAGCAACTTCCGGACGGTGAGATATAAATTGCCCAATTGGGACGGGGGAGGAGCAGTGTTTGCCAAGGTGCGCAACGGAGGGTGGTTACAAGCATGAGCATACGCGTACTTGAACGCGATCAATTCGAAGCGGGTTTAATGCTCCAGGGGGGGATTGAAGCATCTGAGGCTGCGAATCCACGGGTGCTGCTTGAATTGATCACTGCTCGTTTTTTGAGAAATCAGCCAACACGAACCAAGTACGAGATTTAAACTTGAAGCGAACAAGTGAGTGTCATCGAAGTTGAAAGTATGCTTCTACTGCTAGTACTACCAGAGCCAAAAAAAAAAACCACAGTCTATATGCGACCCATGGCTTGGAAGGGATTTGGACCCCCTCCTCCTTGATGCAAAGCACGGACGTTGTCGAACGCGCAAGGCAACTTCCTTAGTTCACAGAAGCGTATAAACATGGTCACCTTTGCAGTTCGATCCATGATTCACACCGAATATTCAATGTCATGTACTACGAGTCTGATCGGCCTGTTCCGAGTCAGGGTGAACTGACACGGGGAAGAAAACGAAACAGCCAAAAGGCCACAGTGCCATGTGAATAACAGGAAATGAACACACATTACATGTGCGACTTCAGCACTATGAATCAGACACGGAACATTACATTGGCTTCAAGATCCCAGTAGAACAAACAAAGGAACGAATGTGGAGAGAGGAAAGGAAACGTAAAAAAAGTTGTCCCGAAGGTCATAATTCGGACACAGGGAGTCGAACTGCCAGTCGAATGATCCTAGCAACGATGCACAGAGCTTGGCGTTACCTGCTCCCCACGCGACATCCGAGTTCTCTGGGCGGCTTTGTTGTTCAACGGGAGTTGCTGTAGAGCTTGAGTAACCTGGTTGATGCCAGAGGAGCAAAAAAAAATGCAACATGCGTAGGCACACCCCGGAGAAAAGGAAACCAAGGGCCCGAGTACCTATTGTACCTATATTAGGACGCAGGGAGTCGAACTCTGTACTGCCATTTAGATGTTCCTCGGGAGTTGAGCCCATCCACAGAGTTTGGCCGTGTACACCACATCCGAGTTATGGGGAAGGGTTTGATGTTCCATCGGAGTGTGAGTTTTGTTAATCAATCTGGTGCATATGGAATGGGAGTGGATTGACAAGAATTTGAAAGCAAACCTGAAGAGAAGACAGATGTGAAGGGAAAGAGCGAAAATCGGTCGAGCTCGGGGTCGACACCAAGGACGGAGCTCCTGGATGCGAAGTCGATCAGACTCAGAAGTGAGAGGCAAAAAAAGACTTCTGAGGAGGCAGCATTTCGGACGCAGGGAATCGAACCCCGTACTGCCAGCGGCATCTGGTGTACTACGACCAGCCGAGCCTAGCGGTGTGCGGTACACCACATCCAAGTTGTCTGGTGGGGTTTGTCGCTCAGCTCGAGTGTGAGTTTTGGGGCCGCTGATCAACTTGGTTGAGACAGGGTGAGTGGCGCCGGAGAAGTAAAAAGGAACCCCAATATGCAACGGAATGAATACGTAGACAGACCCGGACAAGGGGCAAGCCAAGGACGGAGTACAGCCTATGTCACCGAGAGGAGATTGAAAACGAAAAGACAAGACATCACCATTCATTCATTCAGACACAGGGAATCGAACCCTGTACTGCCAGGAATAGATAGAGGACTTATTGAGACTGACAATCTGGCGGTGACCGTGTTCCCCCCACGTCCGAGTTCTTAGGAGGGGTTTGCTGTTCCATTCGAGTGTGAGTTTTAACTGCCGAGTTGGTCGAGGAATCGATGAACGGCGCCAGAGGAGCAAGAATAGGGGGTTTCAAAGTTGAAACTCGGCACCCAACTTGAGGCCCAACTTGACCTTCAACTTGACCTCCAACTTACGGAGTCGGGAGCCCAAGTTGGGGCTTTGTCTGTGAAACACCTAAGCAGACGTGTGCACGCACAACTTCGGAAGTCGAGGCATCGCGTACCATAACCGAGGTGATGCAGCCGGAGATTCGAATTAGCCGAAGTTGGAGACAAAGTTGGCCATCAAGTTGGACGTCAAATTGGACGTCAAGTCGAGCTCTTGTGCTCGACTTGACCTCCAACTTGGATTTTTGGGTTCCAACTTGACCTTCAACTTCGCAAGTTGGAACGCGAGTTGGAGCTCAAGTTGGAGCTCAAGTTGGGCCCCGAATTTTAACTTTGAAACCCCCTAATGCAAAAGCAAAGAAGGGCATGAAGAGTATAGAAAAGTAGGATGGACGGTGCTTGGGAGGAAATGAAAGCGAAGCAAAAAGAAGACGCACGACCGCTGTATTCGGACGCGGGGAGATGAACCCCGTACTGCCAGCCGAATGATATTCAATTGCATACACGGCCAGGCGGTGCCACCGCCTGGCCGTGTATGTCCCGTACACCAATCCGTTTTTTTTTTTTTGGTACGGTCAACTCGTTGAGTGGAGTTTGAATTTTGTTGCGCGCGCCGTCAGGGTCGCAGGGTTGAGCTTTGTTGAGGAAATTGGAGAGAAATTTGATTCCGAAGGGATAAAAAGAAATATGCAAACGAACGAGCATGAAGCGCCAGGACGGGACCAAACTTGGGGGTCGGTGTGCCAAACACTTCGGATTTCCGTGGAGATTCGGACGCAGAGACTCGAGCCTCGGAAAACAAGTCCTGAGACGAGGACAGACGCAGTGCCACCCGTTTTATTGGTGAGTTGTGACATGGACTCTTATACTGGCTAGGAAGTGGCTGGAACGAACAAAAGCTGGAATACAAGAGAAAGGAACGACTCTGGTCGAAGCCAAGCGCAGGAAAGACACAGAAAGCTGATTGGAGTAGGCGGTATCCCCTCGAGTCGGTGCGCGTTTGAAGGTGCAGATGGCAAGGAGCAAAGTTGATCAACCAAGAGCATCCGAGAATTCCCGATCGGCCGAACATTGTATCGGAGCCTTCGGACTCTTCCTTTCTCGTTTTCCTCCTTCCGGAATCGCTTTGCTGGCCCTTGAGAAACTCCTACCGCTAGCTCTGCAAATGCCATATCATGTCTTTCTGAAAAACACCGACCCATTGCGGCCAATACCTCGAATTATGGCTAGAGTTGCTGTCTCGCCCCCCATGTCGCTCCTGCACATCGACACCGACTTCATCGGCGGCCTCAAACGACGATCCTTCAGCACTTCGTCGTCAACGAGCATCCGGTCATCTATCAACTCAGGCATCCGCATCGTGGCTGCGTAGCTCGTGCCACGTCATCGGTTTTCGCTTATCCTTTCTTTGTCCTTACGGGGAGACCTATGCTGGCGCGGCGGCCTATCGAGTGACGTGAATGGATGTTTTCGTGTTCTCCTCCGCAGCAATAGGGCTACCCTCGCGTCTTTGCAGTATCGATTTCGTCTGATCCGTCGCACGGCTCTCTGCGCTGCTCAGAGGACGCGCATCGATCCGGACCTGCCTGTGGTGTTCTGGTCGCGGTGTCGTTTCTTCTCCCCGACCCCTCCATTCTCTTCTCTTCGTTCCCAGGCGTCGGCGCAGGCGCATGGATGATCCTGGTTCGGGGGAGGGACGCGCCGCAAGCGGATTCGGGAGTGGCGATTGGACGCAGTCGCCTGGGACGCGGGATTCGAGCGTGGAGTGCTGAGCGGGCCCGTCCGATGAGGCACGTCTTATTTTTCCTCGAGGTCGTGCTGGACGGTGCCGATACTGTGCAGAGCGCCGTTTGTCGTCGCGCGGGGCGATGCGGGGCATCTACGCTCCCCGACTGACGCCGTGGGGCTGCTGCGCCGCTTTTGATGGGGTTCGAGTATCTCTACCTCCGCGGACGATCTTGGCGGTGGACGTATGCGACCTGTAGCTGGGGAGTGTCTACGAGGTGCGGCGCGACCGACGCGCAGTGTGCGGGGAAGGGGACGGGGATGATGCGGAGGCGCGAGTCGATTGTGGTGTCCGCGCGTGTGATTCGATTCGAATCGATTCGAGGAGGGAGCGGAAGATGCGGATGCTTCTACTGATCGGGAACGGGGAGGAGGACGGGAGGATGGGAGAGAGGACGTACGTGCCGTGGCGGTACTGGACAGGGAAGAGGCGCGCGAGCCCGGCGTGGTACGGTGTGAACGCGCGGCTCTCGACGGTGCTCGAAGGTCGCGCATTCTCTTCGGTGTGCTTTCGTTGTGAACTTGCGCGCGCGTACGTCTCGGTCTTGAGTGAAGCTCGCCGGGCTTTGATAGTTCTGAGGCACGAGGATGAGGAAGCGGAAGGCGGAGAGCGAAAACCTCGGTATCGATTCAGATTTTACTCGATGGAGGGATCAGCTGCGTCCTACTGGCGCTTGCGCTCGACTTTCTGTGCTTGTGCGGCATCACGGACAGCATCTGTGTGTATACGAGCCAATATGTGCGCGGGTATTTATCGACCGCGAGGCCTTTTCCGGCGTTTGGTCTTTCTACGAGGCGCGGCGCGCGGGGATGAGGGTGGAGACGTGGAGCAGGGTGAGGATGCGCAGGGGGACGGTGTGAGGAGCAACAACTGCGGCGTCTGCTCGCCTGATTCAATCGACTCAATTCCCAGAGAGATGCGGATACGGATGCGCAGGAACGGGGGGGGATGCCGATGCTTTGCCCTTCAGCGGCAGCGGGGAGGAGAAAAGAGGATGTTATGCCCGTGCCTGTGCTGGACGAGAAAGTGGGTGCAGCATCTCCTTGCGCTTTCAAGTGTGTTTTTTTGTCTGGGAATTGGGAGTAGAGCGGTGGACTCTGAGGCTCTGAGGATGAGGAGTGCGATGCAGCTTCAGATGTACACTGGGGAGCGAGCGCGAGACTCGAGTATGATGCTGATGCGCTGGATTCGGACCGCATGCGATGGAGGGTGGGGCGCACCCTTCGGCTAGGGAGGGAGTCTGCCGGTGCTCTCCGACCGCACGCCTTCGTATCCTCACGCCAGCATCCTCCCATCACAAATTGGTCTAGGAAGAACGGACCCACCTTGCCCAGCCCACTCAAAATTTAGCTAGCCTCGTTTCAAGCGTAGAACTACATATGACCTGGGATCTACTTCTCTTACCTTCTGCCCTCGCCTTACTCACAGTGTGCTTTTTTGTTCCACTTCTGTCATCCATTCCTTCTTTGGACGATGGGCGCCAATCTCGGCGCTTACCTCGGGTATCGCGAGAGGCTGCGGAAAAGCAACGCAGTGCACATAACACTTCTTCGTGCCGTCGTCTCCGTCGCAACTTGTTACTGGTCAACCTTCCAGAATGTTGGGTTATCATCGAAGGTATGTGATACGTTCCTTCACGGTTGATGATTACAATTGCATCTCCTCATTCATTGGCAGCTTCACGGCGTTAAAACTACTGTAACATTCAATCTCAAATGACACTACTTATGTCCCATAATGCAACCGTATCTGTGTAATATCTGCATTTAATTATAAGACTTAGCAAACAATGAACTCCACAATGCTCCTGCCGCAGTCGAAACCCGCTGCTTGGTGTTACTTATCTATTCCCACGGGGGACGCCCAACCTGTTGAAAAACAAAGATCGACCTCAGGTATATTTTTCGGAGATCGTCGCCCCTTGCCGACATTTCTATCGAAAAAAAGGCATACGAGTTCTTGACGCCCTGACATGTCTTGATGTGCTGTCGGTAAATTCTCCATTCTGCTGTTCGAAACTTCCTCATTTCCGACACCTAGGAAAGACACGAAGGCTTTGGACATCATATAAAGCACCAGTCTCGTGAAATGTGCTCTGCTCAACAGCTCCAGCAATGTTTAAGGCTGCAGACGAAGAATTTCACACCTCGTCCCAGTACAAGGTCCCCTCGACCTGGCCGGGTCCAGCCTTCAAGATCCGCAATGATTAATGACTATCCATCTCCGGCACAATTAGGTCCTGGTCTCCCAGCTTTGCCTTTGCCGGACATTTCTGGCGCCGAAGCAGGATGGCTAGGAATAGACTTTTGCAAGCATCCTCTGATATACACCAATTTTATCAGGGAGTACTGCCGGGAAGATAACACTTCAGTCGACTTCGCTGTTCTGAAAAACACGGTGAGCGGACGACTCCAATCGCCTTTGGTTGAATAATTGACTCTATTCGTAATACAGCAAAGGGATTGGTACCACGCACCGTGGATGCATGCCTCAAACAATCGCAGGGAGCTTGCCATTCGAGCGTTCCATCCCGGCTGGGAAGTTTTCTGCGAAACAGACTGATGCAGATGCACTATGCACTTCAGAACTGGGCGATCGGATTTTATAATTCTCCGGGTACGTCGTCTCAATCACATCGGCAGCGCCTGTGCGAGATTTAGAACGTGGTCCATCCAGGTGCTTCGGTCTTCGGAGGCGTCTGGGCAAACCCGAGCATACTTACCTGTTTGGAACGAAGACCTGAAGTTCCCCAAAGGGACCTGTGTCTTCAAGGTAAGATTGACGAATTCGCAGTAGCCTCAACCCATCACTCATATACGTGGCATTTTGGCATACAGATCCTTCTGACGACAGCAACAGACGAACAAGTGTTTACTACGAAATGTGCTCCTGCCTGGCCTGCGGTACGCTTACCTCGTTAGTGCCTTTTCATTCCCTGATCAAGCGTCTTGGCTTTATTCGTGCAGGTCACTTCTCCCCAGCCGGAAACTAAGAGTGCGCCCCCGAACGGCAAAGATCGCAACGATTTCCATGGCGAAGTGCGCCTGATTCAGGGCGACTTCGCTGTTGTCTTCGGCACATTCATGAACCATGTACAATAGGGTTATTCACAGTAAGTAGCCCTTCTTCGGCTCCTTTTTGCGCTCCTTTTTTGCTCCTTTTTCCATTTTGAACATTGCCGTGGTGTGTCGCATCTGATTCAGGTGTGTCGCATGTGAGGTGTGTCGTGCTACCGCATCTGGTCTATCCCGCCCTGGGCGGTAAGCGGCCCTCGTGGGGCTATAATGGCCGTCTGTGTGGTCCCGGTTTGCATTCCATATGCTGTGGTCTCTTTCTCATGGTCTAACGAGTTTCACGTCTCACGGCGGACAACTTCGTTTCGGCTTGCGCTTCGTGCCACTCCGCTGCTCAGTCGTTCGCCGCTCCCATGGTTCAGTCTGGGAAGCTGGTTGATAACAAGTGGGTCCCGTTGAACGAGAGATTGACGATGACCTGGTAAGTCAGATGAACGCCCCCAATGCCGGGACGTTGGCAGGGAAGAGCGCCAGGGTTATCCGGATTGCAACTGATTTTCTCGGAAGGTTCGAAAACGTCAAAGCCGGAGAGCCCTTCAGCAATCGAGGAGCCCTGACTGCTGATTATTCGCTTCAATTCACGGCTGGATGGGCGAACCATCAGACTTGGGTCAACAGTCAACCTAAGCCTAACCCGAA
The DNA here is from genome assembly GCA_029378375.1 of Mycena olivaceomarginata. Taxonomy (NCBI): domain Eukaryota; kingdom Fungi; phylum Basidiomycota; class Agaricomycetes; order Agaricales; family Mycenaceae; genus Mycena; species Mycena olivaceomarginata. The sequence continues at coordinate 135,572 of JARKIC010000950.1, read as the reverse complement.
CTCCTGTTGTTGGTCGTCGTGTCGTATTCAGCCCTTCGGATCGGCGAGAGAAGGAGATCTCGGAGGAAGTCGAAGAGGGAAAATTTGAATGGACCTCTTAGGCCATAAGGGGACGTATACAAACTCGTCAGTCATAGTTCGGTTAAGTCTTCGTCAGTTTGATCGTGATCTTCGTGAGTTTGATCGTGATCTTCGTGAGTTTGATCGTGATCTTCGTGAGTTTTGATGGCGATCTTCGTCAGTCTTCATAGCCGGAAAGTTTTGAACCGTTCACAGGGGATCTACTAGTGGAAATTAGAGAGGATTTTGCAGTCAAGGGTATCTTGGAGGGCTTTCATGATTGTCACAATCCACAAATATGCTGGTACTGACCATGGTTGCGTTCAAAAGGTGAGTTACATACCAAATATGGTAATTGTTGATGGCTCGGGTTTGATGCGCCGTCGCGCCGACGCCGCTTGCTCTTCGAGCTTTAACACATGAATTATCTTTTTAGAACTTAAAATTACATCACACTCGAAAATACTATCTCAGGTTAACAAGGGCCAATAACAACAGCCGTGCAACCAGTTCAACGTCAAGTCGGGTGTCACTTGTCTCGTTCCGGTACGCGCTTTATGTGAACCGAAATTCACTGAGCCGATGAATCGCCACGAAGGTAAACAAGACTGGAGCGTATGAATCCGTAGCAGTACGAGATCTGCGCTTGTTCTGAAGAATCTATAAAAATACCATTTACAAATTGTTTTAAACTGTTTGCATACCGTTTCCGTTTACAGCTATTTGAGGATGTAATGACACTGCCGATCATTTTATAAATAAGAACAACTTCTGATACTTCCACTCTTGTCGCGTCCATTGCGAGCCCAGTTCTTGACGAAATCCCCTGTGAATAGGTGCGTTCGAAAGCGTTTCAAAGCCGCTTTCATTCTAATGTGGTCTCATTAGGGGGTTTCAAAGTTAGAATCTGGGGCCCAACTTCTGCCTCAACTCGTGCCTCAACTTTCGAAAAGTCGGGGCAGAAGTTGGGGCACAAGTTGGGGTCGGACGTGAAATCGGGCACAAGAGCCCGACTTGGACGTCCAACTTCTGCCCCAACTTCTGCCCCAACTTGATGCCTCAACTTCGGCTAATTTGGGGCTTCGGGCGTGTAACAGATCTTTTTCTGATACGCGAGGCCTCGACTTGCCTCAACTTGGAAGTCAAGGCCGAAACAGCTGCCCAGGTCGTTCACAGTTAGAGCCCCAACTTTTGCCCCAACTTTGCTCAAGTTGAGGCAGAGTTGAGGCAGAAGTTGAGGCAGAAGTTGGACCTCAAATTTTAACTTTGAAACCCCCTATTCTCTATCTACGCGTTTTATTTTCGACTTTATTCGGCTCCAGCGCATGTACGCCGCCATCTTGCAGGTGTCTTTTCTTGCTCAGTTCTCCGTTGATTTCCTTCAAACCAGGCGTAATAGAACAAGATTCAGTAGATCTCTTCAACCGTGCTCTCCGTTCATACCAGCTTGCTACCGAAAACCGTCTTCTTCCTACTTGCCCGGACAACTATTCTTGCTCTTTCTTGCTCATTCTGGTACCGATTCTACCTAATCCAGGTGCGTCACAGAGCTCATTCTTTGGGTATCTGAACTGATCTGGCTGCCTGGCAGCCGCTCATCATCTACTATGTCCAAACGCGCAGCCTCACGCAAGATTTCCACTTCCATTGCTACCCTTGCTGCTCAAGACGAACTGGCATCGGACGATGAAATGGGACTGGACCCCGATGCCAACATAGATGTTGATCGTACTCTTGTCGAAGAGGGAGAGGGAGACGACAAAGTGGTAGAAGAAGACAACGAAGTGGAAGAGGAAGACAATGATGACGAGGAAGAGAAAGATGATGACGAAGAGCAGGAGGAAGAGGAGGAGCCGGAAGATGAAGAGGACGACGACGACGAGGTGGTTGTGGTCCCTGAGAAACGTAAATGTGGTGCAAGTGCGAAAAAATCAACTGGTGCGGAATAAACCCGATATATTTCCATCCCCTTGCCTCCAGTCCCTCACATCTCGGCTGACTGTCTCTTTCCCCCAGATAAACGACCTGCCCCACGCGAAATCGAATACAAGATCGCCATTTACACGGCCCAACAAATGAGAAAGTCGAGATCATCACGCGGGCCACCCATCACTCAAGTGTCAACCTTTTCAGTAACGAGTCGTGGAGCCGGCTCAAGACCCATATCCTTACAAAAATCAACGGTGTTCTCAACCCCATCCATGTCAATTTTTTCGATTACACCATCACCTTCACCATCCCACGTCAAGTCAGCGATCCAATGTATCTCGCGGACGTCGAACACTACGACTATCTCATTAAGAAAGCCCTCTTGATCCAGAAAAATCCGGTCGCGAAGATCGTTGTCGAGCCAAAGAGGTATGAGACCTTGCATACTATAATTGGTATAACTGATCATTCTCGTAGGATTCCTCTGCAACCGATAAAGAAAATGATGCAGACATGGCCGTCACCAAACCCAAGTCCAAAAACGGAGCTAAGACGAAGGTCTGTGATTCTGTCCTGAGTTCTGGATCACATATTTACAACGTGATAGGTTCGGAACGCTCGCGACATTTTGCCCGCAAATGTAACACTCAATGAGAAAATCGGAGAGCTGCGCGAGAGATGGAAGTGTTTGGTGCCAGGCGGCCCTTGCGGGAGCGCGCATTGCTTTGTCAGCCTGACCAATCCAGAACACTTGCCGCTATCTCATGAGCACATGGAGAGTTGGGGGCGCTGCCTGGGTGAGTATTGTGCACGCAGATTTGAGCAGTACTGATCTTCAGGTGGTTAGCTGAAAGGAACACAATTTGCTGACATCGACACACCACCGAATAACGATCTCTTCGACAGAGTAGCCGCCGCTGCCCGTGGGGCTAAATCTCCGCTTCTGCAGCGTCGTCTCGATCTTAAAGAACAAGCAGCTGCCAAGAATACTCCCGCGGCACCGCAGGTGCATATCAACTTTCCTCCCGATTTTGCAAACTTTCTCCGCCCTGTCGCTGCTTCCTGTTCCTGCTGCTCCCGATGCTTTCATTCCTCCACTCAACACTGCAGATATGCTTATCCCTCACCCTCGCATTCCAGGCCCAGACCTTTCTATTGAAGATTTTTGTTCCCTTTATGATCTCGACACCGACATCTGCGACCGATTTAAGGAACACAAATTCAAACGCAGCGATGCATTCAAGTTGTGGAGGTCAATGAACTAAAGGAGATGGGTTTTTTGCGAGGTGAAATAGCAGAACTCAAGGTCGCGATTGGAGTGTGGTCACAGTTACCTGTTGTGCAGTAATTTTTTTTTCAGTGTATCGCAGTCAAGTTTGTGGTCCATGTAATTTGAACAGTTGTAATTCAAGTACATCAGAAGTAACCAGCGTGAATAAAATACCCGATAGCATCCGACTCCGTAATAACATTCATCGCCTCAAGCATGTCATAAATCAGCGCATGAGGCTCGTCGTCATCGCCGTAGGTAAAAATGTCGTTGTTGCGGCGAATCCAAGCCTTGATCTTGGAAAAGGCCTCTTCGATGGGATTCAAATCGGGGGAGTATGGCGGGAGATACACGAGGCGTACACCTAGGCAATATAAATATATAAGAAAGTTAGCGGCAATGCCACTCACTGAAACGATCACACAATCCAATAATTTCGTCCCCATGGTGAATTCTAGCATTGTCCATAACAAGCACGCTCGATGGGCCAGGGTATGGAGAGCAGAGGGGGAGCTGGAGAACAGTTTTGAGTGAGAAGAGCATAGAATAATAAGGGAAACTTGCAACTTGATGCTCAAGGAAGCTTAGAAACTGGTCACGATGCATGGATCCCTCAACAACCGTGCTCGTCAGCATCCCACGCGATGTAAGAACACCCATAGCAGTCAGACGGCGGCCACGAACTGCTTTCCGGCGCTTGGTTGCACGTTTACCTTTTTGGCTCGTCCGAGTCGCGGCCAGGGGTTTTGTCATTTTTCGAGGTTTCATCAAGAAAAGCAAAGCAATCGGCTGGAATCTGGGAAATTTCACGAATGTAGTCAAGCCAAGATGGCTCGCTTCGCTCTTCCGCAACTTCGTCCAGTTTTTTTGTAGACATCCCAGCACGCTCGAGCTCGCGATGTATGGTGGTGTAGTGGACCGAAATAAAACGGTTGTGTTTGAGAAGATTGAGAAGCTCGTCGAGGAACCAGTCCGGTCTGTGGTGGATGAGGCTGATGAGATAGTCGATGTCGTCATGATGCAGAACTCGTGGGCGGCCGGTACGGTTCTGAGGCCGCACGACATCACCGGTGGTGCGCCACAGACGAAGAACACGAAAGAATGTACTGCGTGAGAATCCAACGCATGCAAGGATTTGTTTGATAGAGAGATGGCCTTGTTCGTACAGATTCAGCGCAGCAATTTTCACATCTCGACTGATACGGCGGTTGCCCATTTGTGGGTGGATAAGAATAAGCTGATACGCCTTCTAAGTCAACCAGAAAGCTAGAAGTGGAGGCATAGAAACGCACTTTGAATTTGAAGAATCGGTACAATAAGCCACAAGGACAAGCGAAAATAGTGCGAAAAGTGCGCCAGACAAACCAAAAACTGGATTTATCAAGGCAACAAACTGAGGGGATCGCGGACACGGTTAGGAAGACGCAAAAAAGGCCAGATGAACGCACCTACCTTGATTAAGTAGAATCGGTACCAGAATGAGCAAGAAAGAGCAAGAATAGTTGTCCGGGCAAGTAGGAAGAAGACGGTTTTCGGTAGCAAGCTGGTATGAACGGAGAGCACGGTTGAAGAGATCTACTGAATCTTGTTCTATTACGCCTGGTTTGAAGGAAATCGACGGAGAACTGAGCAAGAAAGACACCTGCAAGATGGCGGCGTACACGCAAAAGTTCTGGATCACCGGTGTAGTCCTTACGAAGTTTCTTGTAATTGAGCCTAGGATCAAGAACTGCGGATGTGTCAGTCATTGCTAGATAGCGGGGATTCAAACGTACGAGCCCAAATATAGAATGGGGATTTGTCATACTTGTAATAATAGTCACTCAACTTTCGATGAGCTTTTTGTCAAGCCCTCAACGAGTTCCGGAGATCAATCTTTCGGGAGCTGCCACGAGCTTCTCTTTTAAGGTTTCTGAAGACTGCAAAAAATCTTGTTTGTTGAGGAGAGCATCGGGCGTGATGTGTTGGACATTTGACTCGTGGCTGAACGGAAGTGAAGCAGCCAGTCCGAGACCAGGCTGATTGCATTCCAGTCGTGCATTGTCAACTCGACCCCGTGTAGGTCTATTTAGTAGAATTACGGCCGTAAAATACTGTATAGTACCGTATACGGCCGGCGTTCTTACGGGTTCCGTACGGTATACGGTACGGGCCAAACCGTAACCGTATCGAGGCGCGTGAGGGCCTATACGGGACGGTTACGGGTGCGTATAACCGTAACCGTATTACGGTATTGTACGGTTACGGTGGGGATCCCTAGTGTTGCGGGACGAGGAACCTTTAAATTGGTCCAATTAGATTTCCCCGAAAGGATCATCATGTGCCTCTGTCGTTCGGCTCACCGCGGCTTGCTCAACCACTGCTGGTAAATTATTTGCAATTGAAGAAAAATATGCCTTTGGACCAAGATTTACACTCAAAAAGATTTTAATGCAGCTCTTGATACTTGCTATGCAGAAACAGTATTTTTTCGAAGCATTCTTCGGGCTGGAATTATATAGAAAGTGTGCCATTTCTCCGATATTTTTACCTGGGATGTCAAATGGGTGTGATATGAATAGTAATGTTCTTGAGGTCCTGAAGGCTTCCCCTCATGTAATATGCCAAGCCAAGGATGATTTATGCATGCACCACGCTCCCATTACCTTCGGTGGTACCGGAGTTTAAAAACTGTTGTTGGGGCGGCGGCATGAGCAGGAGTAGGGCTCTGAGGCAAATCCAAGAGTTTGAAAAGGTTCCTTTCCTTCCTATTAGGTGGACTGAGGTTACCCCTATGCCTTATTCAGCTTTTAGGATTTATTTACCATATTTCTGGATAAATCTGCTTGACGGTCTCTAAAACTATTTTTCCTTAAGTTGTGGGGACGTGGACTATCATTTTCGGTACACAACTTACGTCTTAAGTCAGTATAAGCCCTCAATATATCTTCCGGTTTTGAATCCTTGGAATAGTGGTCAAATTGTAGCCCACAGAATACGGCAATGTCGGCTTGATTCTCGGCAGGCGGGATCTCGCCTATCACAAGCCGTAATTAGACCAATCGAACTATGACTCAGATGACACCCTGATGATTGATCAGGGTTTCATCGGCAATGCTCTGGGTCAGAGAGAAGTGAACCGAGTTCTGGAAATGTGGGACTCAATTTGCTTGACAGAGCCTTATTGCGAAATATTGAAACATTGGTGGCTAAAACCGTAACAACGAAAAGTTTACGGTACTTTCTGTGACGCAGGGAGGAGATCTACGCAGAGAGATAGATGAAATGAAGCCCTGGAAAATGCTGTTCCCAAAGGAGAAGTGCATAATCCGTAAATCGACATCAAATAACGCCGGGGATGAACCAATATGGGACCCGAGCCGCATAAGCATCCACTCCTCGGTGAACAGCGCGCGCATCTGCCTATCCTCCGACTTGGCGCGGTTTAGGCCGATTCCGAGCATCCAGAGCCACCAGATCGCCCCAATGAGTGGCCCGCTCCAGGGCGCTAGGTGCAGGGGCCCAGTTCCCACAGACAGCTGCCTGGAGAGAGTTGTGAAAACGCAAGCCCAGCAATGATGATAAGGGAGCCTGTGTATGCTGGGTGGCGTACTTTTGCATAGAGCCCGGAGGTGATAAGGTGGTGGCGCGGGTGGATTGTGAGGTCGAACGTAAAGAGCTCGCCGAGCTCGTGAAAGCATGATATGCGGATACAGGCGCCCAGAATGACAGCAATGACGCCTACAAGGAAGAGAGGGGTTGTGTAGAGAGCCAGGGTTTCGGACGCAGAGAAAGGCGAGAAGGATGAGGCCGGGAATGCGGGGAGGGATGTTAGGTAGACGAAAATTTCGAATGCAACACAGAAACGGAGAACCGAGTTGTGAATCTACGGGCTCTGAGTAAAACAATTGGCTTGCACGGCAGAGACGCACTCGGAACATTAACGACCCGATCCGGAATATCGATGGTGTATCTGTGTCATATCTGTCCTTCTCCAGAGTGCGGTTTGGAGGAGTGCAAGCAAGTTCATTGAATAGAGCTTCGATGATCGCAAGTAATACTCGAGAGAGAGACATTTTTATGGGCACGACCTTGTCCACGCTGTCTTTATAGAATGGGGGTCTACAAAAAACCGCCGCGACGTTGTTCGGGCCAATATTAAGTAGCCGCTATGGCTATGACCCTTGATACCCCGATTGAGTGCTGAATTAAACTCGCATCATAGCTGTCTATGATTGCCGTTCTTCGGCGCGGCCCCGACCTGCCGAACCGATTTCTCTCAGATGCATCTGGGACGGCCTGTCGGCGCAGATGTCCTCTGGGTATTGTCCAGGGGGCCTGGCTCACATTTTATTCTACGTCAAATGTGATATGATGCGCCCAAACATATCAGAAGCTCCTCTAACGCCGAATAAGGTTGCCCAAGCAATCGCACGCCTGTCACCTGATGCAGACCGGCGATTTATGGACCGAGATAGTCTGTAGTTGACCGCGCGTGTATGCGTAGCGTCGCTATTATATAATCGTCGGACTTTCAATTCGTTCCCATGACCTTCTGACCGCGTCGCAAGCGCGCAACAGGCGCGTCGCCACTGCTCTCCACTTCCCTGGCCTCCCACACTCGCAACCAGTGCCCATGGCACCTCGTTATTCCTGGCGCAGTACCCACGGACATCGTACCATCACCACTATTGTCAAGAAACTCATCCCACAGTGGGAAAACGGCCTCTATCCTGCTCAGCATGACCTCGTCGCGCGCATCCTGGATGGACAAGATGTTCTTTGCTGTATGGCAACTGGCGGTGGAAAGTCCGCACTATTTTCGGTTCCTATTCTCATACTACGCGAAATGGCACGAAATTCCCATCTGTATCCGATCTCCCGACTTGGGCGCTCCCACAAGGAATCGTGATTACACCGACGAAGGGCCTGTCTGCCAACATTGTACGATTCTTTCTCACCTACTGATCTTATTTCAAGCTTCTCCAGGTCCTGGAATTGAAGAAACTCGGTGTTTCAGCACTTGCATACTGTCACGACACAGTCACTGAAGCGCGGATGACCGGGCGCAACCTCGTGAAAGAAATCATGGAGTGCAAGACTTGGAACGTCATCTGCGTCGACCCAGAACATCTACGCGACAAGGCATGGCGCGAAATCACCGCATCCGACACCTACCGCGCCAATATTGTCTATGGCTCTGTCGACGAAGCACATCTGATCAACGAATGGGGCGCTGAGTTCCGTAAACTCTTTAAGCACATCGGCCGCTTCTTCCGCGGATGTCTACCATCTTCCATATCCATCTTTGCCCTCTCAGCGACGCTTCAGCCCGGCTCTGCAACTAAATCCGTGCTCTCGAGTCTGGGAATGCTGGGCGACGATTTCTACGTGTTTCGCAGCTCGAACGAACAGCCCGAATACGCAGTTTATCATGGAGCCTCTTCAGCACGGCGTCGGAGGCAAGATCTTTCCCCAGCTGCTCGATTACTTGAACTCCCGCCGTAAAGCTGTCGTCCATTGTCGCACCATCGACGATGTTCTCCGTGTATTTCTGTACCTATGGAAATCGCTTCCACCCGGACCGCATCGGCTGCGACGACTGAAAATGTATCATTCGCTTCGAGACGCCGAGGAGAACGAGGAGATCTTACGGTTGCTGGATGAGGATGCGGAGTGCCAGGTTGTCATTGCAACCATCGCGTTCGCGAATGGGTTGAATGTCAAGTCTTTGCTGGACAGCATTTCGCTTGGTTTCCCCGATACAGTCGACCAGCTTTGGCAGGAGAAGGGCAGAGTTGGGAGGGATACACAAACGGCCGCTCGTGGAGTGGTACTTTTCCAGCCGAGTGCACTTGTTGCCGCTGAGAAGCAGATAGCCGGTGAGTTTTTTATCCAGCGCCGATGGTATCCACCTGCTGACTTTTCTACAGGCGATTCGAGATCCGACACACGTCCTACCACAAAATCGAAAACGAAGCGAGCCCCTAAGCCTCTCGAACAGGAAAAAGCCGAAATTCTCACCGAAAAGATATGCTATATCGCGGCGTTCAATCGCATCTACAAGAACTCACCTATCGAGATCCTCCTACCTCGACTGCATCTCTGCAGAACGACGCTTCCCTTGCTCTCTTTGCGCTGCTCGTAGCAACACCACACTCGTATTTTCTGCTCCACCACTTCCTCCCGGAATAGAACTCCCCCTGTTTGTTGCCCCGCCTGCTGCCGATCCCCCGTCTGCGTTGGATAAGAAGCTGAGGTTGACGAAGAAGGAATGCGAACTGGCCGAGGCAGCCTTGCTAGAATTCGGCGGCACAGTACACCGGGCCGAACGCAAACTCCCAGCTAATCGAAACCGACCCAAATCTTCGTTCTTTCCCACTTCTATCATTCGTTCGATCCTCGATGTACTTCTCACGCTCGACTCGCTGGAAAATCTCGAAGCTCTTCTCACCTCGTGGGTCTTTGTGATGGGATACCGCGTACGACTCTATGCTGTAGTTCGCGGTATCCAGGCGACAATCTCTTCGCACCGTGAAACAGCCCGTCTTGAACGAAACGCGAAACAGCGCGCCACTCGTCAGAAGAAGAAGGCGGTTTATCATTCGGAATCGGAGGACGAGGTAGAAGAGGAAGAGAGGGTTGAAGGATCTAGTTCTGAGGAGGAGGTCGATCACCCACGTTCCTCACCGATTCCACCACCACCCAAGCGTACCAGACGAGTTTTGGAGGAGGTTACGAATGACGAACGACAAACGCGCGCGCATCCGCCGGCAAAAAAGGCCCCTAGGCAGCCGCTACAGAAGGCTTCGGAGGTTAGTCAGTCGTATCGGCCTGCATATAGAACGTCGCGCCGGCGAGGAGCACTCGTAGAGTAAAATTTGCTTGAACAATTCACATAATTCGCTTTTGCTACCATACATGTCGTGTAAAAATTGTATTCGCTATAATAAGCTGTAATGCACTGTATTAATCCTCCACGTCTTCGCTTTCGCTTTCTGTCTCCGGATCATCGCTCTCCGGCTCCTCGTCCTCTGAGTCGTTATCTTGCTCTACCTCTGGCCCACACAACCTGTCCAGAAGATCTTCGAACTCTCCTGGCTCGTACCAGTCATCGTTCAATATGCCAGTCTGGGGGTCTATGATGACAGTCAAATCAGACCCACTGAAAAGCAGCTCGTCGCTATGATCGACAGTGTCCCATTCCTCCACACAATCTGCAGCGGCAAGGGACGCTGCAGATGCAGAGCTACGCGCAGACCGAACCGAAGGAGTCGGGGAGTCGTTTCCACGGTCGGACTCGGGAGTTGGAGAGGGGACTGTATTTGAATGTGCGCCAGCATCGTCACTGGAGTCAGAGGACGGAGTAGGGGAGTCGGATTTACTCGGAGCATCACGAGAGGGAATGTTGCCGCGCAGTATCTCCATTTCGTGAAGAAGTTTGGCGTATTCGGCGCTATGTTCGAGGTACTCCGTCAACTTCCCGTTCTCCAATCGCTGATAGCCTCGATCGAACTGGTTCACTGCAGCGTGCCCTATGCTACGACCAGAGCGGAAGCTATGCAGTTCCTCATCCTTGTACAACTGCAATAAAACCTTCGTCTCGTTACGAAGATGGGGCGAGGTGTGGGATTTGCTGCGGCGTTTGAGTTCAAATGCGGACTCCATATTTTCTTTGATCTTCAAGAAATGAAGGACGTTGGGAGCAATTGTCTCGCGATAAAATTTATCATCGTAATCGCCTCCACGCTGTCCAGAAAAAATCGCTGAGCCATCGATTGTTCCATTCCTACATAATAAGGTTAGTCTCATAAATTGATGATACAACATTGAATGTCGTACTTGCATGAGGTCGCCCTCAATGAATTTCCCGAGCTCTCCAGTAAGATTGATGAGCCAATTGTTCAGAAGCGCCTCCTTCAACTCGGGGGAGCACTCAAACTCGAGCAGGGCATACAAGTCAAGCATATACCGCAGATAATTCTGATTTGATGAACCTGCGAACGTGAAGATGAATATCTTTGCGACCAGGTTAGTTTATTCACAACGTTAAAAACGAATCTTCACCTTTAAAATCTCGAAAACTCGTCCAACGTCGCCCTCTGGAATGGCGTAATTCAGCTCAATCCACCAGCCGAATTCCATCAGGAAGAGTATCGCGTTGCTGAGCACACGATCACCGTCAAATCCCGGCGGTTCCTTGTGAGTTTTAGGACCTTCTTCTTCCTGAGATTTTCCTGTAGGTTCGGCCGGCTCGGGCGTGGTGGAAATACCGATAGAAGGCTCGAGGTCCTCGCCAAGCGGAGCGGGCTCGTCGTCGTCCGGAATATCATCGAGGCCGGGCATATCTGTGTCTGCATCCGACTCGGCAGCAGAAGCGTTGGGTGAAGTCGCTGGGGTCTGCTTGGAACCTTCAGGGAATTTGGTGCGCGATGAGGCACCGTCCTGCTCCAGTTTATCTAGGGACTGTTCGTACGCTGTCTGGCATGCATATCGCTCCCGAATGATGCTCGCCTGCTCCAAGAGATCCTCGAGCGTTGGCAAGCAATCATGGGCAGCAAGCTCGTCAAAATGTGCCAAGAGATCCGTATCACATCCTAAAACAAGGCTTTTATTTTAAGAGTTAGATTTATAGCGCTATTCCGTGAAGATAATTACTTACCGCCAGCAGTCCAAAACCCGTGCTTCCCAAATCATCGTCATACTGCGGCTCGTTGGATAGAAATCACATTTTTTCAGATCAGTGGGTCGCTTCATGTTCGCGGCATTGGAGCTGCGGGAGAGGGACGATGGATCGGGGGAAGCAGCAGGTCCGTAATGATTTGTTGCCGCCGAATTCAGCTGGGTGGATTTAGTATGCCATGTTTCGGGTGTGCTGATGGCATTGCGATAGGATGCGTAGATGTTTTTCGTGGTGACCTGGATATGCTTCAAGCACGTCAAGGTTCCATGTGTTCCGCCATCACCGCGATTCCACGACAATAGGTTGTCGGATTTTTCCGGCTCGATTCCCATTTGTTTGTCGAAGTCCCGAAAGCCAGCCTGATACCCCTTGTTTTCCATCTGCTGCTCGGCGTTTGTACCAAGAGGCTGGAGACGTGTCTTTCGTGGCTCGAGCCGATGCTTTGCAAGGGTTGTACGGAATCGAGCCGAAACTTGGGAAGAAAGATGATTAAGATGAGGGGAGAAATTGGCGATAACTCGAACGAAATGAAGATCTGTGATGTTGTCCATGTGTCCCCAATCTATGCTGCTGTAGATAGTTTCAACCGTCATGCTCTGCCGTTCTTGATTAATGACACGAGCGATATGATCGGCGGCATGGAATGCGCCGGGCTTGCAATTCTCGAGGCCAAACGCAGTGCATGCCGTTCCATGCTTCAGAACATTCTCCTTCCCCAGCCCGTGCTCGAAAACACGCTCGTACCTCTGCACATTATCCGAAATCTTGCCGAAATCCACCTCACCCCGTGCCGTAGTGTTCTGTACCTGTTCTTGCAACGCGCTGAGATCTGCACCGGTCAACGAGTTCAGCGCATTGCGAGCCGTGCTCTCGCTAACGCTGTAGCCAAATCGGCAAAGTACTCGCTTCACATCAACGTGGGCTTGACAAGCGAAAAGCCACAATCCAAGCGGCAGTCCGAGGTCGCCGCTAGCGTATCGGTTGCGACTCGTAATGAAGGAACTAATAGCGCCGACTTGGATCTGAAAGAAAAATGTCAAAAAGAAAAAAGGTTGTGGTAAATGGATCACAAACAATAGGATGGGGCCATATTTTCTTGACAATCACTTTACCACCCTTGCGCGAGGCCGCAAAGCATTCCGTGAGATACCACAGAAACTCGTCCTCTTGTCGGTAAAGAGCTGCGAGTTCTTCGACCGAAAATGCGACATCCTCCCATTCAATAACATCCTTGCTATTGGTGCGCTTATTGGTGGTTGCTCTAAGATGACGACGACTACGAGTATCGGTACGACTTTTGCGTGCGAGTTTGCCGACTTGATAATAGATGCGATCACCCACTAGCCGTGTTGCCCAGGCAGATAGGCAGGGACGGGCGTAGCGAATCTCGGAGAGAGGTTTGGATGGGGAAAAAGAGGCGGAATACTGATCGGTATCTCTCTTCTTGGGACGGCTGCGAGGGTGATTGAAAATGAGAGGGATGATATCAGCCATAGTAATCTTGGATTGCCCTTTCAAGAAAGCAGCAACGGTGTGCCTATGACTTCTAGTTCGAAGATCCTTCTCTCCACGTTTACGGGGATGAAATAGCACCGAGAGAAACTCGCCCAGGCTGTCGAAGCCGTAAGTGGTGAGGGCATGATCCATTTTCTCCCAGCATGTTAGTTTGGGGGCTCGCAAGGAGATCTGAGTCGATGCAGACGAAGGAGATGGAGCGATAGGGCTGTTGGATGCGGAAGAAGTGCCTTTGGCACGGATGGACTCGAGGGTAGGGATTGTGAGATTTGGCAGCCATTGGTATGCGCGAACCTTCTTCACTGGCGGTGGTGGTGGATGATTTCCATCCATCAGAGTGCTCAGGGGGATAGTAAAAGGGTTTAGACGCGTCGGATTGGAGGTTTGGAGGTCTCGGCGAAGGTGGAAACGCGAGAAGACGCGTGGCCGTCACCTGTAATGATTGTGGGAACATATTCAAACTCCGATCATTACATAATAACGGCACTAGCGATTGTTCGATCAAGGTCAGTGACAGACTATAACAACCGAGGTACGAGGTTACAAGTTATAGCATCTGTTTATAAGAGACTAGGACCGAGATACAATAGCGCAAGCGTTTACATCTCGGACTTTATTTTTGCATTCCGGCTCCGGGCTGAACAACACTGACTCTTTCAAGTTCTGGGAAAAACTTCCAGCACTTCATTAAACGTTTGACCTTCGCCCTGGGTGTAGAAGGGCTTCCGAGTCATCGGGGGTGGGGATTTGTTATACTAGGAATAGGCTATATACGACACCCCCCCCCACCCCCCCCGCGTCGTATGTAGCCTGTTCCTAGGGCTGTAGATCCTCGAGAAGACCGACACCGACCAGCTCCCACGCTCGAACCCGCGTCAGTGCGACGAAAGAGGCTCGGCTGTGCGCGCTGGCTGTACCTGCTCCGACTCGCATACAGTATGGAGAGTGCGCATACACTTACCATTCACCTCCATAGCTTACATGCTCCATTCTCTACTATTTACTCCTCGCATTTTAATATTACTTCCTACATAGCAAGGCATATTTCTACATCTATCTTGAGCACCGAATGAATTTTTTTCTTTCGTATCTTCGAGGATCGACCCCAGGGTTAGCGGGTCAAGGTTAACGGGTCAACCTGCGGATTAACCTGCGGGTCGACCCCGGGGTCATGCTGAAACTGGCTGTTTCCGCAGACTTTTCCGTGCCAGCGGATTGTTATTGTTTTAGCTCGGCCGAATATCGGCCTGAAAAAGCCAGTTTCGGCACGGCTTTCCGCTCACGCAGAAACAATAAGATTCATCTTATTGCTGAACCTTTAGGTTTGGCTACCCAGGGGAACTTGGGTTTCGATCACGATCTATTTCCTAACATGCACAAACAGGAAATTCGTAATATAAAATTGGTCATCATGCTGAACCTGTATAGGTTTTTCGCAAGTTTTCCAAATTTCCGGTTTGTAATGTGGGATTTTAAATGTGAATCAGGCCTCCTTGTTCTTGCCAAGATGACAGGAGCATCGCAGCTCTCACGAATTACTACTACTACCAAAGCTGCCGGCTTCTCATTTCGATGCGTCATTTTCTCTTCGAGATTTGTGCGACTGCATCAGACTCGGAATATTTCGCCTCCGAAATCAATCAATTTCCCATGTCAAGCAATTGCCACGTCACCGACCTTGCTTCCGCCCTCCATGACCTCGATTGCTACCTTCTGCAATGTTCCTGTCTCCGCTGCCTTCAACGACAAGGCTACAAGCTCTTCTGTCTCCCTTGATTGGATAATGAACTCCGGTGTTCCTACCCAAAACTCACGCGCTTCTGGTCTCCTGTCGCTTCCATGCGATGCTGGCGTTCTGTCGATGTTCTTGAACGGCATTTCTGTGGCCGCTTCCTTGCCTTCTGATCTTGTACTTGGCTTGGACTGGTTCCAGTTTGTCTGTAACTCCACCAATCCCACCTCTGCTGTTGTTGTGCAGTTGATTTCTGGCCCACTTGAGCTGCGCCACAATTCTTTGACAAGTGCCGGTACGTCATAACTTTTGTACTGCGCTCACTATTTATTTATTCATTCCCAGGATCACCATCTGTTGCACCGGTGTTCCGGGGAGACATCGGGGTAGACCTATCGTCCTCCTCACCAGTGTCCCAGGGTGGACCTGGTGTAGTATCTACGCCCTCATCCATGACGAATTCGAATGTTAATATGAACGACGATGTTAATTTGATGCCAATGAATAATCCTCTGTCAAACGACTGTTCCGTGCCGTTGTCTGATACTTTTGTCCGTCTCATTGAGCACGAGAAGATAACCGTTGTACGTTTCCTTATCATCCATTTACACGTTGCTCTTCTTACATTGAGACAAATGGCCTCTCGTCACCAGCATATTTACGCCCGAGATTCCGATGGAAAGTTGAAAAGTGCAGATACTCTTCGCGCCGAATTTCTGGCCCATCAATGTACTGAATTCTGTCTTATCCTCCGGTCAGAAGCTGCGCTTGCCGGGTTGAGTCCGATTCCTCTTTCACCTAGTGAACTAGAACGATGCAAATCAAACCTCCGGCCTAACCCTCGGAAAAGAAAGTCAACTTCCCTAGACGACAATGTTAGCAAGCGTCATCGTTCATCCGTTGAGACATCGGAGACTGCCTTTCCCATCATATTATCTCAGGGTGAGAAGGACCAAATTGTTCGCGAGTTTCGCCATGCTACTGACAATGCATCATTGAAACGATATGAATGTTCGTTCTGTGGTACATTTGAAAGGGCGATCCTTATAAAAATGAGAGGTGTTAGGGACCTTGATATCTCACTGCTTGAAAAAAGCGGTCATAGAACTTCGTGCAATTTCTTGTCAGCCTAGAATTGAATCCTTCCGCGCTCCTCTGTGATCGGCGGATCGTATGTCCTGTGCCATCTCTGCAATTCTGCTGTAAGCAAAACACTTTTCGTTCTATTCCTGTACGCAGCTATGCAAATGGCCTTTGGATAGGAGAGGTTCCGGAAGAGCTTAAGGATCTCACATTTTTGGAAGAGCAATGTATCGCACGAGCCCGAGCAACGAGATGTATGTACAAGCTCACCCTGGGACCCACAGGTCAGTTTTCTGCTCGTGGAAATGTTTGTATATTGCCTCAAGATACGGCTTCCTTCATATCTGCGATGCCAGTTCCGTTGTTCAGATTAAGGGACGAAATTTGCGTGATTCTCGTTGGATCGCCTGACACCGAGGTCACTCATGACGTGTTGAAGAGGGTCGCCGCTGCTTGTGCGTCGCGAGAAGATCCGGACAGCTCTATTTTGGCTGATTGAAAATAACCCACTTTACGCAGACCTGGACAGAAATGTGGTGCTTCATAACTCGGAGGAATACCCGGCGTATGACTGCCCACTTGCGATTACAGATTTTCTACGTACAAACTCTGCGAATAATCAAGGGTCGTCTTACACATCGTATTCAGATCAGGCGAATGCCGAGCTATTCGAGGGAGCCAACACCTTCGAACTCACTTCTTCGACTCTCGTAGACGCTGACAATGTCGCATCGACCTACCAGCAGAGAAAACTGGAGGCTCTCCGAAAGTTGAAGAGACAAGAAGCTGGATTCGTGAAGTTTCCGTCGGGCAATACACCACTATCAACGTCGAAAAATCCCCGGGTATTTGGTTGGCTATGGCCCACTCTTTTCCCATACGGTGTCTGGATGGTTGACAATAACAATGTGAGAATTTCGCCCCGGAGATTCCTTTTCATCAAGTTGATACCTTGCCGCATGTACAACATTTGTTGACCATGAGAGATCCGCGGTTTCAGATTCATAAGTCCTTCATTTTTGTCATGAGCAACATCATCCAGCGCCGTAAGTCATCATTCAAATCTCGCCTAGCTACAAATCGATCATGGTTTCCGGTGGTACAAAATTTAATGCGAAAGATTGACACTGACTGTATGGAGACGTACCAGGCCAAGCTCGAGAAAAATCCTTTTGCAAAGCCTGAAAGTGAAGGCGAGAAGGCAGCAGCTAAAGTAATGAGATACATCAGCTATGTTTCAGATCATATTCCTGGTTCAGTGGGCGACGTGAACAGCATGAAGCAACAAATGCATAGCAAAATTGTCTGTGACGGCTTACCCCATTTTTTCGCCACAGTAAACTTTGCAGACTCTCATAATCCAATTGCACAAGTCCTAGCTGGCCGAGAAATTGACCTGGACACGATTTTCCATGCGCTGGACAGTATGAACAAAGAACCAAGTACCCGGGCAAAGACGTTGGCTGAAAATCCAGTAGCCGGTGCCCAGTTCTTCCATCTAATGATGACGAAGTTCCTCGATATAGTTCTGGGTGCGAAACGGGTTTCGAAAATTGGTGTTCTTGGGAAGGTTAAAGGGTGGTACGCAGTTGTCGAAGCACAGATCCGTGGCTCACTGCATGGTCATTTGCTCATATGGAGTGACGGTGCTCCTGCTTCACCGTTAGATATGAAAGAACGATTGAATTCAGATCCCGGGTTCAAAGAGAAACTCACGGCATGGTACGACGATATTATCTGCCAGAGCTTTCCAAAAGATACGGTTCCTTATATTCTGGCTGAAGGTGCTCCGAAGCAACTCCCTGTTCTCAGTCGCCCATTAGATCCGGACTCTCCTAATTATGAGTTGAAGAGGAAGCAGCACCACCGGGATTTATGTGAGACTACTGGACTAGTGCACGGACACAATGCAACCTGCTTCAAGTACATCCCACGACGCATACACGCTCTTGTTGATCCGGACAAAGATTGCAGGTTTGAACTTCCTCGTCCTCTTGTTGAAAAAACACATTTTGACGATGACGACGATCTTGTCATACGATGCGAAAACGGAAACCTGAATGATCATAATCCTACAGCTACCCTTTGTCTTGGTTGTAATACAGACCTCAAGCAAATGGCTTCCGGTTCTGTTGCAATGGCTATGGTTGAATATATGGGGAATTACACCATCAAGCTGCAGTTGGACACGGCAATTGTATTTTCAGCTCTGTGCGCGTCAATCAAAGCTCTTCAGAATAAGCCTCCTCAGGATGCCGAAGGAAATGTCGACACCTCGGAAATGACACGGTTAATGATGGTTAAAACGACGAATAGCCTGGTCGGCAAGCGAGAATTAACGGGCCAACAAACTGCCAGCCTCTTACTTGGAAGGAAAAATAATTACACATCGGATGAGTACCAGGAATACTGGTGGTCTTCAATGCTCAGAGATATTGCACGCAACATTTTCAGCATCGACCTTGAGGGTTCTACGCCAGATGCAGAAGCAACAGAAGAACCAGAATCGGATGAGGTCCAGCGTGTCATCATTCCGGACGATGAGGATGATAGTATGATGCTGCTCACGTCGGAGAGCCTCAATAAAATTCCTGAAACTGAGAACTGCAACGAAGATGCCCGAGAGAAGCGGTTTTCAAATTTGTTCAATGATGTGTTCTACCGGCCAACGGAGCTTGACTCGATGTGTGTCTGGGATATTCTAAGAAACTACGTCAAAGAGAAGAAGCCCAGGTCAAAGACTCAGCGAAAGACATACTTGAATTTCAAGCGGGACATCCGCAGTACACCACTCACTGCCTAAAAAGTTGGACGCGCCTGTAATACCCGTGTTAATGGGCTACCGTATTCCCCGGAATGATTCGGAAAATGACCGGACAAAGTACGCCGTAGTCATTCTCACCTTGTTCAAGGTGTGGTCGGACACAAAAGCTTCCCCTCTCAAATCTGCAGACTGCGATTGGTCAGATGCCCTCGACGAGTTCAAACTGTCCATGCCCCCTGAACATGCAAGAATTTTACTCAACATGCAGCTGTTGTATCAGACTCGAGATGCAAAGTTTGACTATGCAGCGAAACGCAGTAAGTGGCTCGCTGAATTAACGAAAATGGCGAAAGATACCGGAATTGCGGAAGACTGTGAGGGCGACGAGGATTTTGACCCGGTATGGGAAAATGCGATGCAAACCGCCGTCGATCCAGACGAGTTGGACGTAGAAAACCCAGCACTTGCAAAAGATACAAGAGCGACACGAGATGCGCAGCAAATCATTCTACAAGCGGATTGTGTTGGCTTTTATTCAGTGCAAAATATGCCGAGCAGTGAGACACGTACCAAGTTCGAAGGAAAAACACGGTGTGGGGACGAGGACGACGTTGTCAGAGCGAGTATTGCTGCCAAGGATCTTTTGAAGGAAAAAGATTTGCTCATCAAACGGCGTCTGAGAGCTGCAGAGCATACAGAGCCTGAGGAACATAATGCTCACCGTGGTCAGACATCTTCGAGGATACCAGAAGCGCTTTGCACAACATTGGCGGAGGAAGCCAAGAGAGCGCGCAAACTCTATGAGAAACGTCATGCCTACTCCGACTCGCACTCCCGTTGGAATTCCCTGCATCCTTATCAGCAATTATGTCTCGCCCTGATTATCAAACACACGTTGAACGATGAACAAACTCGGGCATTCCTGCTGTTAGCTGATAAAATTGGTCGTGAAATAGAGAGAGGCCGTAAGGATTCACCTATGTCCCTGCTATGTACCGGACCTGGTGGCACAGGGAAGTCAGTAATTTTCGGAGCCTGGAAAGAGTTCTATGAGATTACTGGCCACCCTGAACGGCTGCGCTTAACCGCTCCGACGGGTGTTGTTGCTAGCGATATCGGTGGTTGTACGATTCATTCAGAAGCCAGCCTGCGAGTTCCGCCTGCCAAAATGAGATCTACACCGGCGTTACGGGCAAATCTGGAGGAACGAATCTCACCTTTGGAAACTCTGATCTTGGATGAAGTCTACTTCTTGAGCGCCCAAGACCTTGCTAAACTCTCTGAATATCTCTGCATGGGGAAGGGCGTCACCGATACTATATGCGGCGGTTTAAATTGGGCGACCTGTGGCGATCCTTGTCAGCTACCACCACCGGGAGGAAATTCTTTATTTGCCCGCGAGCTAGTTCAATGCCATGCGAACGATGATCTGAATGACCTACATGAGAAGGTTCGTCAGGAAGTTAAGGGCGTACAAATTTGGCACCAAGTTGAGCATGTTGTGGTACTCGAAGAAATAATGCGGCAGAGGGGAGATCCATTGTTGATGAGCATCCTCAAACGATTACGGAAAGGTACATGTACCGAGGACGATAAGGCAATCCTAGACAGATATGTGTTATCGAATGCAGACTGCAGCGATACAACCAAAGATCTCACCGACATTAACAGATGGATCGACGACCCAGCGCATGCATGTCCTTTGATTGTGTATACAAATGCCGCACGAGATCGTCACAATAGCAGCATGGCTGAGGCCTTCGCTGCTGCGACTGGTCAAGAGTACCATGTTTACCACTCACGCGACACGAGGGGACGCGGTCGGAGGCGCAAACAGCTTACTGGCTTGGCAGCTGAGGCTGCGTGGTTGGTACCTGTCAAAGAAGCCAATGATCTTGGCGGCAAGGTATGAGGTTGTGTTTATAGTCATTCATGCAGTGGTTGCTCACCAAATGCCTGAGGTTCCGTATTTGCCGGGGATGGCCGTTTTTTGCACCGAAAATCTGGCTACGGAGCTAGGCATCTCAAACGGCAGTCCGGGAACACTGGTGTCCATCGTGTACGAGGAGATCGACGGGCGCCGCTACGCGATATCAGCGGAAGTCGACTTCAAAGCATACAAAAGCAGCGACCCCGACGCACCATATCCTCACCGGGTGATACTCAAGCCCATTACCACAATCATCCAATTCCGCCTCCCCAACTCAGAAAAGAGCTACAGCGCAACACGTTCCCAGCTCCCTCTCATTCCTGCCTACTCCTTCACCTCGCACAATGCCCAAGGCCGCTCGCTCGATGTGTGTTGCATCGATCTGGTGAGCTGTCCCACAATCCAGAGTGCCTACGTGATGCTGTCGCGCGTACGGTCACTCAAAGGACTCTGCATACTTCGTCCTTTCAGACTGGACCGCATACAAAACCACATCTCGCAGGAGCTGCGAGAAGAACTGAAACGCACCGAGTGAAGGCTGAAAGAACCAAAGCTTATTCTCGGGAGCGGCTTTCGTGGTTTTACAGTGTAGTTCCGGAAGGTCAGGTCAGGATCTTGACTGAGCTGCCCACCAGTGTCGAGGGGTCCGACTTCGACATCGTAATGGCACCCGCAAGTGACTGAAGGGTACGAATTTATTTGCACGCTAATTAATACAGCTAATTAATACAAAGCAATCTACTAATCTGCGGTTAGTTCACAATGTGCCAGCGGCATCTGCAAGACTCACCTTTCTGATTCACTCTTACTGGCCGCTACCTGCGAACAGATCGCCTACATGCATACGTCTGCCGTCGCCGCGGCACGTCTGCGACCGGACACCGTTTCTGCCCCCATCAGCCCTCTTCTCGAAGTATGCACACCCGTGTCGTGATTCGTGTTGGAGGGGATCCCGTTCGTGTCGTTGCATCGCGTCTAGTACTTAGTGAGTAGCAGTTGAGCCGTAGCACGGCCGTGTCGTGTGTCTAGATCGGAAGAGCGGATAGCAGTAGACAGTCTCACAGTGGCTTGAATTGAAAAGAAGTTGGCAAAGCCCAGTTAAGTTCATCGCGGCAGGGAGCAGAGACTTCGAGGCTGAGGAGAGGGAGAGAGTGCCGTCACCGGGCGTGACGACAGGTCACGAGCTCTGATGTTCCCTGATCCGTCGGTGAATTCAGTACATGAATTGCGTGGTTTCGGCAAGGTTTCGGACCCCTTGTTTTACGCATATTTTCAAAAAATACAGAAATTCCTTCGTCAGCTTCAACCTAAAGGTTCAGCGCCCGCCTCGAAGAGGCCCAATCCTCAGTCATGAAAGGCGAGCTGAAATACTCGTTTATCACATAAGCTGAATCTTATTGTTTCCGGTGGTTGTGAAATGATGTCGGAAAATGGTCCTTTCCGCTTGCCCTTTCGAGATTAGAAAATAGGTAATATCCTTCCACCTTTCCTATCACTTTTTGAAACTGACATTTTCCGTTACACTTTCCAACCTATAGGAAATATTACTAATTGCAGTGTGACTAAATCCATGTTCCGATTCTCACGCCGTGGTTCCTGGCCTGTGTGACTCCAGTCGGAATTCGGTTATGGATACTCACGGCCCGTATGTTGAGGTGAGCAGAATCCCAATTTGTATAGTTGGGCTCGAAGGGACATTTAAACGGAAATTTCCAACTTGTGGTGTCGCTTTGCTGAAGTGAAGCAAACAAGTGCTGGTGTGAAAGCTCCCCGGGTGACCCAACAGAGAGCTTCAATGCAGGAGGGCACCTGAACTGAAAGTATATTTCCGACAATCAATTAATGTGCAGCACAGTACACGAAATTTTCCGATCCCCGCAGAGGCCGATTCGCGCCATGTGGATGAGCCCCATCGGCTAATTGAACGTTCCACGAATTTGACTTACCCCGCTGCTGACTACAATCGGTTCGATCCTCATGCTGGTCTTTTTCCTTCGCCAATCAACCTTTCGGCCGACCAAAAAAAAAAAAAAAAGAGCTAAAAACGATTTTACGGCCCGAGGGAAATCTGGTAGCCCATTGTATTTTTAATTCGACGCTGTTCCTCCTTGTCACCCATTTTTCTCTAGTTCGAGATTATCGTCTTGTTGGGTGAGCACATTGAGAAACTCTTCGAGTCCTAGAACTCCGAGTTCGTCATCGTTCGATTTGTCATTGTCGGAATCTGAGTTTGGGTCAGTATTTTTTAACCGGCTTTTCTCTTCCGCCTTCGCGTGCTTGACGTTGGCACATTGGACAGGTCTTTGCGCGTTCGCCATTCAGTTTTGTTTTGAACTCCGCAATGGTCTTCCGCTGATAGCATCGCGAGCATTGATACTTCTCCGGAGGGTTCGTGGTGTCTGACATGGGAAGTGTGGAAGTATGTTGGTGTGTGAAGAAGGTCGACGCAGCGTGAGAGGACGTGTTATGTTGGTATGGGGGAATGTGCGCGAGCATTGATTACTGCCGTACTCCTTTCTGCTTCCTGTCAATCGTACTTCCTGCTTCCTGTCATTGTTTTTTCTTCCTCAACACTCATCGTCTCTGATCCCCGCGCTCTTTACATCTTCCTCGCTATTTTATTTCTCCTCATCACTAGTCTTTGAAGCACTCCGGCATGTGAAGAAGGTCGACGCGACGCGAGAGGACGTGTTATGTACTTGTATTATGTGACACGCTAGTACGACATCCATCCGCATTAGGAAAGGCCGGCCATCACGGACATGCAAAAGTCAACATACGAAGCCGCTATGATTACAGCTGTATTCATAAGTATGCGGAAAACGTGAATTTGTTTCGGCTGTGGGGCTGTGTTTGATGGGGACCCCCGAACCACCGCTCGGCTCGCTGACGCTGGTCGCCACCAAAGCTACCGAGTCTGTGTCCGCTCGCGGGTGCACCTCTGCTCGATACTGGCCATGCAAATGACTTCCAATTGTCATATTTATTATATACAAGTACTTTTTAGACGACAGATGATAGCAACGATAGCAAGAATCTAAGAAATATTGGTATCACCTTAAGCCGCCGCATTGCTAAGGCCCAGAAGAAGGTACGCGGCGCCATCGTCCACCGCCTCGCCTTCCCCTTCCTGCGAAGTAGGGGGTTTGAAGAGATCCATCTCTTGTTCCCCGTCGTCTGCCTCCGGTATCTCGTCCTCTCCGGTTGCGCGGTATCCCTTGGGAACCGGAACAAACTGCTTGCGAACTGGGCAGCGGTACCATATGTCCTTCTCGCCCTGTCCAGCTACAATCCGGGGTCCCCAGAACCGTTCCCCATCACCCTCCGTGAATCGACGCTCAAATGAAACCTTCTTCGATGGAAGAGTCGCTAGCGGGTCGGGTGTGGATCCTTGATTGTCGATCTCGCTGTGCACGCGCTTCTTTGCCTCAGGACCATTCCACCAGGACTGGGCACCTGCCTTGAGGCGAATCACATCGCCTTTCCTCATTCCCATCTCTGTCAGCTCCTGGTCGTCGACAAGATGAAGAATATCTGGTCCGAATCCATTGCGACGCATCAGCGACTCAAAATCCGGAGCGGATGTTATCCCCAACATGTTGGCTGCGTGATCAAGAAAGCGGGGGAGCTTGGAAGGGGTAGGGAAGACCGGAGTACTCGCGCGCACATCCTGGGTGTGTTTGGGTGGGGTCTGTGGCTGCTGCTGCTGAGGGTTGGCTTGCGCACCGAAAACCGTGGTCAATATACTGGCAAGGTGCCCGATGTCGCTCGTAGCGCCTTGTGGTTGATTGGCACCGGCCGCAATACGCGATGGATGTAGGGCACGCTTCCTGTTCGCTGGATTGAACATATTCAGATGCTCTGGTGGCGCTTCGTGGGTCACTTGTCCGTCATGCTATTTGTCATATGTAAGTCAAGTGCGTGGTGAATGTTACGTCCACAAACCATTGCATGACTCCATTCCTTCATCATTTGCGGGGTGAGTGGATGCGATGTGCCAGCATCCGGATCGATATAAGTATATCCCGCATTGTGGTTATTCTGGTATTTCCTCTCAAGTATGCCACGGAACCGCGCAAGCGACCTATCAAGCTCTGAAAGCCCATCCATGTACAAATCCGGGTCGTCCCCGTTCACGTCCTCGTCGTCACTTCCGTCGTTTGCACCTTTCTTCTAAACCAACAGTCAGCTATATACCTCAAAAGAACAAGACTTGCATACCTTGCGCCACCTTTTCTCAATGTCGGCCATATTGACAAAAATTGTCAACTTCGAAATCTTCTTTGCAATGATATCGTCCTTGACCAACTCCTTAAATTCTTCAAGAGTATCAACATCCAAGGCTTCGGTCTTCCTGTGATACCCTCAAATCTAGTTGGACCCGGACAAGAAGAAACGCACTTTATCCCAGCCAGTTGAACTTTCATGCTGTAAAGCATCTTCGCGGTGATGTTGTAGCGCTCTTCGCCATGCTTCACTAGGATTAGCTTGAGGAAATCAAGGTAATTGCTCAGAGAGGCCTCGAAAGTGTAGGTAAATTCTTTAGTTTTGGTTTCTTTCTTCGTTTTCGGTTTGGTTTTGCTCTTGGCACCGCCTGAGGCCCTGGGACTGCGACAAGAGTGTAATGGGTCACAGTGGAGATGACCTTGGCCTTGTGGGTCGTCTCCTGTGGTTCAGGCGAGGGCAACGACATGGTTGAACGACGAAATTCCGATCGGAACTCAACAATATACAACAAACTTGTTTTATCATGTCCGTCAACGTACTGGAACAGCTCATGCTGAAACAGCTCGTGGAACAGCACGGAGTGGAAATTTCTCCAGAGGGTTTTGCCCTCCATGCTCAAGTCAAGTTGGAACTCCATTCCAGATTTTACGGCGTGATTCTCGTTGTCTTCCTTTATTACGCTGTCATCTCCAAAAACTGTTTGGAGATAAAAGAGAGTCAGAGCCAAATTAGAAAAGGCTAGGAAATAATGGGAAACAGACTGCACGACCTTACAGCTGCACCATAGACACAACAACATCGAAAGGACAACTAGAACCAGCCTATCAGACTGCACAGCCTTACAGCTGCGCACTTCAGTACAAGTCTCCTGGCGCAGCAACGTCCATATGTCAACTAGGAGCTAGCATGGGCACTACAAATAGTGCTGTTGTCAAGCCAGCAAGCCTAAATTAAATGAACAGCTGTGCCAAGCAGTGCTATAGTCAAGTTGACGAGTCTAAAGCAGTACAGAGCAGTGTTATTGTCAAGCCAACAGACTTACAGCTGTGCAAACCAGTGCTGTGGTTAAGCCAACGGGGCTAAGTTAGTGGGAAAAGTAATCCAAGGACAGCATCGTCAAAATAGAAACAGATGACATCATAGACTCAAAATTGTATAAATACCCGCTGTAATACTCTGTAGGTATATAGAAAAATCTTGCCCTCTAAAAAGTTTGAACGCATAAGCAGGTAGAAGCTTGCTCCCATCTTGTGCTCCCGTAAATCCGCCGCCAGTTAATCCGCCGTTCAGTAATCCGCCATCCAGTAATAAAACAAGTAGCCTGAGTAAGTGAAGCTCCTGTGCTTGTTTTCCAGTAATCCGCCGTCCAGTAAAGAACAAGTAGCCTGAGTACGTGAAGCTCCTGTGCTTGTTTTTCCAGTAATCCGCCGTCCAGTAAAGAACAAGTAGCCTGAGTACGTGAAGCTCCTGTGCTTGTTTTTCCAGTAATCCGCCGTCCAGTAAAGAACAAGTAGCCTGAGTACGTGAAGCTCCTGTGCTTGTTTTTCCAGTAATCCGCCGTCTAGTAAAGAACAAGTAGCCTGAGTACGTGAAGCTCCTGTGCTTGTTTTTCCAGTAATCCGCCGTCCAGTAAAGAAACAAGTAGCCTGAGTACGTGAAGCTCCTGTGCTTGTTTTTCCAGTAATCCGCTGCCAGTTCCAAGAAAGTACAAACAGCCTGAGTCCGTGAAGCTCTTGTGTTTGTAAGACAAATAGCTGGAATCTATAACGTCCTGTGTTTGTCTTCCGCCGCCCAGCGCCAGTAACTCGAAACCCTTACAAGCAACTCGAACAGGAGTTGCTTTTACGCCTGTGACCTTTTCACAGCCCCAGTCTAGACCCTTTTTCGCCTCTGTTAGTCACCTAACACCTTTCTTATAAACTCTTATTTTAAAGAGATTTTCCCCCACTTTCAACTTCACAACCCCTTTTTCGAACTTACGAGAAACTCCCGAACAAAGCCAATTCCGGAGGACCTCGTGTATAACAATTTATACACCTGACATCATTGGAGCCCACCGCGAGGGAAAAATTCCGTGAAGTCTATACACCAAAACAACACCCCACACAGCAATCAGCATCTTAAAAATGCACTCACATAATCCGCCAAACCCAACATTTGTTAACCCGCCATACGAATCTAGCCTACCAATGCCTCATTTATCTGCAGTTGGACAGAACATGTCTGATCCAGATGCCAATATAGAGGCCCCACCAAGACCACATGTAACATTCTCACATCCAACGGACGAGCCTAATTTATTTGCTCCTCATCCAATGTCTTCTTCGTCCTATAATATTTCCTCAGCCACTGGCTCGCTTCTGACGGAAGCAGAAGAAGAAATGTATGGGCAAGAAAGAGGCCCCTTTCCATCACCTCCCTCATCTCCAGAGCCTCCCAAACGCATGGCGGGGCATGTGCCAATGACCTTTAGTGCCCCACTTCGCACAGTTCTTGACATGCCTTTACGCAACAGCCGGGAAGCCCCCAAGACGTTTAAAGGAAAGCACGCTGAAGTAGAATACTTCATCCAACATTATGATCGATTGCTTGTCAAGTGCCGAGTGGACGATCCCTACGACAAATGCGAAAGTATATTGGATTATTGTTCAGCAGAAGTTCAAGCCTTCATTAGAGCATCAGAACATTATAGGAAACGTGATTGGCCAAGGCTACGCCGAGAAATCCTAAAATGTTATGATGCCGAGCGTGCAATCACTCGATATCGACCCAGTGACATAACCACGTATACGCTCAAGACAAAGAACAAGTCAATACATAATTTATCCCAGTGGAAACGGTATTACATCAAATACAAGACCATGGCTGGAACCCTACATCAGCAAGGACACATTACAGAGGTAAGTGTAGATGTGTATTTTTGGTTGGGAATCCAAAAGGACCTACGGAGAGTTCTAGAAAACCGAATTCTACAGCATGCCCCCAAAAGAGACAGCCAGCGACCATACTCAGTACGGGAAATTAACAATGCTGCCGAATGGTATTTCAGACGCAACCGTGCAGAAACCATGGTAGTCAATGCAGCTGACTATGATATTGATGATGATGGAGGGTATTATGACATGTCCTCTGAAAACGAGGAATCCGATGACATTTCGGACGAGTCAGATTACGAATCATACAGGAAAAGACGCCGCGAAAAGGCTCGTGCACGAAAGGAAAAAGAGAAGCAGAAGGTTGCTCGTACAGAACTTCGTTCCTCACGCCTTGGAGAATCAGAGCAAGTTGTGAAGCCCAATGGAACAGCCACAGAGGTTGCAGACTTAATCCGACGCATCAACAAGATGACAATTGATGATGCAGAGTACGCCCCAGTTTATTATTCCATTCTGGCATTGGACCAGACAGGAAATGCCATCAAATGTGTCAATCCCCCGAAGCTCCAATCCAACTGGAATAATGGTGGAAGACCCCGAGCAGCCTCTGTGCGGGAACCCAGCAAGTCAACAATGACCACATCATCATCCACCCCAGCTACCTACCCAAACAATATTCCTCTTGGTGGAAAAACAGTGCCATCTGTGGAAACAGAAAACCGTGGCTGCTTTGGTTGTGGTGTGGAAGGGCACATGATTGGTCAATGCACGGAAATTCAAGAACTTTTAAAAGCCGGAGTCATTACGCATGATGAACAGACACGCCGACTAAAAATGAGTGATGGAAATTTCATTCGTCGGAACTACATGGGTGAACCACTTGCTCAAGCTGCCAAGCGACAAGCAGTTCCTCGGGTGATGCTAGGCTTGACAGATGAGTGCACTTCAAGATCCTTTTTCCTCGACAGCCAAGCCTACGAAATGTGGGATCCAGTTCAAAGAGGTAAGCCCGTTGAGGCAGCTAATAGTTACATAGAAAACATGGATACCACCGAGTATGAAGAATGTACTGAGGCTGTAATTGAATCAGACTCGGAAGAAGGAGAAGATGACCTCGAACTCGGGGAGGTATATTTAACAATTCCCAGAAGAAGAACGGGAAAGCAAGTGAATGAGGCTGAGCGAACTGTGCCCAGCACACGAGCAGCTCGACGACAGGCTTTCGATGGGGTGCATGTTCCACGTCGAGAAAAATCCTATGAAAAGGAAGCTGCCACTACCACGCCACCCACGAAAACAGCAGTGGGAAAAATACGTGAAATCCTGGCTGATGTACAACCCTATGATGCGCGAAGACCACGGTTCAGTGAGCCACCCGATGTAGAAATGAGAGAAAACAAACCGGAAGAAAAGAATCAGAGCCGAGGAGGACAGAATGAGAATTCTGCACCAGAACGGGTGGCGATCAGGAAAACTCCAACCAGTAGTGGAAGCACTGGAAAATCAGCACCAACAGCAAACAAAGAGCCCCCCCCACATGAATCTAGAACCTCAGGACGCCAATCGGAGGTGCAGGTTGGAGTTGATGTGCCTGCTATTGTTGAGCGGATCCTAGGTCTGGAAGTGCCAATGACCGTACGCGAAGCACTTGCAACGTCCAAAGAAATTCGAAATGGCCTTCAGGAAACGGTTCGTCTAAAGAACATCAAAGCAGTGTTAATGGGAGCAAATCCATCAGCACTTTCCCAATGGACATGGCCCCGCTCCGACGGTGTGTTAATACGTATCGAAATGGAGGTTAGCGGAAGAAGAGTAGTGGCCATAGTTGATACAGGGTCCCAATTGGACGTGGTTCGGGCTGATGTGGCAGCACTCATTCTTCACCGACCAGTTGATATGACGCGCACCACTGGAATGAACGATGCCAATGGCGGCCGAGGACAACTACGTGGCTTTATTCACGAAGTCGAGTTAAATTGTGGAGGAGTTCCTACAAGAACGGGACTCTGGGTTTCCCAGAATGCACCATTTGAGTTGCTGTTAGGGCGACCTTGGCAACGCAACAATTTAGTTTCCATTGACGAACGAGAGGAAGGAACGTACCTTGTGTTCAAAGACAGGGAGACCCGACTCCCTCGATATGAACTTATGGCAGTACCTCATGAAGCCACTAGCGAGGTGCTGTTCAGTACCGAATATCATTCACTCGCATATATTTCCGATCGAAGTTGCATCACAGCTGATTCCACCAGCCTAGGACCAAAGCAACATGAAGTGGAGATAGAGGACCAATGCCACACGCAGCCGACAAACACGAACTTGGAAGAACATTATGCAAGCTGTGACAATGTAAAAGGCTCGAAACAGGATGTAAGTAATAAGATTCCACAGCAGACTAACCACTATCAAAACATATTAGGAGATGTAGTTCAAGATAGCGAAGAGAAAGATCGTGAAGAGACGCACCGAGAAAGCATGCAAAAGTACGAAATCCGCCCTAAAGTAGCGCTAGAAGACCGCCGGATACCACGGAATAATGGTCCCGCACTAATCCAAGAACGTGCTAATAACAAATTCGTTACGGAGAGAGACAGCGGCAAAGAAAAATATGAAACGTACCAAAAGGACGTCATCGTCGACGGTGGTCGGTTTGCAACCGAGGAACGGAGCTTAGTGGTTCCGATGACCCCGGGACAGCCACAAAACGGAACTACCCTGCCGACAGTAGCACAGCTTGATAGCCTGCCCCACAAAATTTTAAATGACTTGTGGAGCCCCGATCCGAACCCGGTAAGGCCCATGCTTTCAAAGGATCGACCCGAAGATGACACAGAGTTTGTGTTTCAAACTAAGGACGAACGCACCATGGGCAAAGGCAAAGGCAAATGGATTGACAATGAAACGGCTAGTACATTCCCCGTGAACGAGCCCTTGACCCAACATCTGGGAATTCACACTACGTACTCTCAAACCAGCAGCGTGGAATTATTCACAGGCAGACCAGACATGGAAAACTGTCAGTCTGGTGTTGGAATCAAAGCTCAGAAATGGCACGAACCAAATAAAATGGTTCAGCAGTCCGTAAACTCGGCCGAGCCCAACATGACACCCTTGGAGCGCGTGCAGGTCCCCGCCCCGACTACGACAGCTGCTAGTACGAGCCTGATAAATCAAATAAGAAATCATGAGCTCACTCACCTAGCAAATATTGGGAATAAAGCAACGAGACCATCGCAAATGTCTACAAGTCTTGCGCAAGTTGGACATTTAATGGACGAATTTTTGGGACTAATTCGAGCTTGGATGTGCATATGGCGACTAGCGAGTGCGTTGGCATTGCTGTGGCTGGAAGGTAAAGTCCAGAATGCAATTGGACAGAAGCAGGATAAAAGAGAAGAGTTGCATCGAGACGCACCTCATAACACAACTGTATACGCCTCTCAAAGAATTAAGCCAAAGCTCTTCTACAGTCTCTTCATCCCCCACAATTCTCTTCATGGAAATCGAACCCGCCCCCAGTCAGGACGACTTCCAACCCTCCTCAATTAGTGAGGAAATCCAACGCACAATTCACCGACTGGAAACGTACCAGTCAGACCCCGCTCAACACCACTACCCCGACGCTGGGTTCGGGCCGGCCGATCGATTCACAGTAAACGGTCGAGGAGTCGTCCAGATGATCCAGTCGGCAACGGCTGCCCAGAGAGCCGTTCACAAGCAAGGGAAGCCCCTTCATATTCGTCCAGCGATCGCTGATTCCACCCAAACAATGTATCTCGGCTTCGAGAAGCAACGGAACGGCCAGGAGCTTCATAAGGCGCTCCTTCTCAATGCCAATTTGCGGATCCATGATCCCAGCACTGGGAAATATGGACTGCGTCGTGGCCACGCCTACACACAGCTCCTGGCAGCGCCCCAGTCCACCGAAGTGCGTGCCTCCAACTGGCCCCTACGCCTGCCAGCAGTCAGCCTGCAACAGGCACAGCATCGTGCAAACCTCGATGCGAAACGGCACCAGGTACGGAAGGGGCGAGCTCGAATCTCAGAAAATAGACAACTCACCTTGCCTCAGGCCGCTTTCGAGAAGGCCTCGAAGATTACAATCAATGCAGAAGTGAAAGACGTACCGTTTACCTTCCGCGCAGCACTCCCCCCTCGAATCCCCTCCTCGCACTATCTCACCCATCCGATCGAACCGTCCCCCGCCTTTCGACACCAGTAATATGGAGCCCATTGGCACTACGCCCGATGGTTCCCGGACGGTGTTAAAAATCACCACTGGAAGCGACAAACTTACCGTGGATCCCCGTCTCCGTCCCGGCACCCCGGTCCTACCCTGGATCTTGCATGTTACCAAGCCGCCCCTTGCGCCTACTACTTCGGCCTTGTCGGTGAGTGGGAATTCAGTTGCATTAAAAGCCACGTTTGAAGAAGTAAAACAGGCGCCCCCGCATGTTGCTCCGAGCAATAATCGGTTTGAGGGCCTTGCTCAACTTCTGCGCAGGCTGGTGAAAGACGGGATGGAGAAAGAAGGAAGCAAAGGAGTTGAACAGCCACTGATCGACAAGAACACCGATCTGTCGATCCCCGATCATCGGACCGGATATCCTTCCTCCGACTCTTCCAACTCCGCGTCTACGTCTGACAACGATCTGGCATCCCACGCTGAAGGTCACGACAGCGGGGATCACAGTAATTCCCCCAACCACTGGAGCCCCATCTGCGCTTCCCCTTTCAACGAGGATCCAGAGTCCCGCCCCGAGAACCCCGACGTTCTTCGGTACTCTCGCTTTAGCTCACATAGTCCGATCCCTGAAGACGAGCCAGCCAAGACGCTTGATTCGGCGATTGACGCGGTAATCAAACAGCCTCATTTCGATCACCAACGTTTGACCCTGCCCCCAAACCCTTTCAAACTTGCGTCCCAACCGGAAAAAGATTACAGCATTATCGTAAGCGACACAGACAGCGACAGCGACAGCGACGACCTTCCCAGCTTGTGTTCTCCTGCCAATTTCTCGACGTCCTCGCTGGCACTTGCTACAGACGGTGGGAATAGCGTGCAAGATCCGACGGCCACCGGAGGCAGCACTACCGACGTCCTTACGGTTGATCTTGTGCGTGAGTTGAACAAACTACGCCGTAACGCACCCACCCCGCATCTGGACGAGAATGCTCGTGCCATGGCCTGGGTGCATATGGAGCGCGGGCTGGAGGAATTTTACAACCGCCAGACGCGAATTGATGAATGGGAGGATCGTAATGCGCTAGAACCAGGGAAGCACAGCTGTGCAACTCCTTTGGATCGCGCTTGGGGAAACACTTGACCGGGTCTCCATGGAGAAAAACGAACTAGTGGAGTATGAAGCATTTATGCGAGGGCAGGAACACGCACAGAACGAGCGAGCAAATGATAACAGCCAGTATATGGTGGGTGTTTTCCTTGATGATACTCTTATAGCGGTTGCTAAAGAAGATCAGATGGGAGTGGATGAGATTACCCTAGATTCTGTAGCGGAACGCGTTGGAATGGGGATACGCCGAGTATGCGACGAACCTGAGGTCCCTCCATCACGCCACGGACGCCACACACGACTTCTTGCGCCATACGCTCGAGAGCGTGGGCCGGTATTTTGCGCGGCCGTTACAGCAGAGTATCTGAAGCACCGTACCGAGGTCAGCGCATTTACGGATGTGCGTGCGCATGTACTTGCCTTCACACATCGGGCACTTGTGCTGATAGGCCGCCGGCACTGGTTGATGGAAACTGAATCTCTACATCAGCCATGCCCACCTCCCCTGCCCTTTTTATTCGCCCAAGAATATGCCAGACTTCGTCTCGTTCTGCATACTTTCCGAGCTCATGGCTACCATCCTGTCGCCAACCAAGCAAGCGATCTTCTTCACTTCCAATTCAAGCAACCCGAGGTGATTTTGCAATTCTTGCACAGTGGACTGCTGGACGCTGCCGACACATACCCAGAGATTTCCCGTGAGGACCCCTCGGAGTTTTGGGTGGCGGATCCGGCTCATTCAAACATCAAGACCGATCAGGCACGTAATTTTTTTCGGACCGGACGAGCATCTTACTCACTCGGCAAACAGGCGCCCACCATTTCGCGCGATAATCACGGACATCCAATGCGAGGAAGGCCTGCCGAGCGGCGCGGTTACATGCGATTTTCGAGCAGGGCGCTATCGTTGGTGGAAGACGCTTACCATGGCGCCGGAGATTATGGCAGCCCTCCCGGGCTTCATCGGTTTCAAAGTAACACTCAAACCGTACAAGGTTCGGGGTGGGAAGGTGTACCGAGCCCACGTCCGAGGAGTTTATCTATATAGTTGGTGTGCGTATGGATCTTTTTCGTTCCCCGCGGGTACGTTAATTATGCATGATAGATCCGAACGGCGAAGAAATCAGGGCCGAACAATACCAGAATTATTCTTCATCCAGTTTCCACCACGCCGTCGAACTTGAACATTACCACTGAATCTTTACCTTCCTGCCTAACCAATTCCCGTCTTGGCAACTCGTATCGGACTCCTCCCCCACTCGCATTCTGTCATCCGCCGGCTACTAGTCCATCAAACGACAATGTACCAATGCAGTTGAGACCTTCAGCGCGCCCATTTCGGGATGTGGCTGTCCTCACACTATTTGACGCCCTACTTTCTCTGTTCTGCTACAAACTAACTTTACTATCCTGTGCTCTGACTGCTCACCTAGCGCAATTTTCCTCTCTGATCTTATACTTACCTACCAGACTCCAAAGCCTTGCTAGTTGTCTCGTCGTTGTTATCTCCAGTTACCTTTTTCAGTTTCTTACATACTTAACCACCCATCTATGGAATGTATTAGCCATGACGCGATACTATTCTAACTTTATTGTTGGGTACTTCTGGGTGATCTTAGCTGAATCAGCTTGCGAAACTCAGGTGTTTTCTATATGGACCCAAGAAAGCACTATTTGTGTTGATCTCGAGCAACATCTGCAAATCCAAGACCCCGAAGACGCAAATGTACTGGAAGAAGATGACGAATATTTATTTTATCCGGTACAAGTGAGCAGTCAAAAAGGAACGAGCCATCAAGCCTTTACAATGTACAAACGGGTGGACAAGAAGGTTAAACCGGTATCAACTACCTTTTCCCCAGATTATGCAGTACGGCGATGCATTCCCGAAGACCCTTTGAAAACGTTGCCAGACCTGCCAATTAACCCTCCCCCTTTCACACCCGGAAACCGACTTACCACAGACCGACTTAAACAATTGGATATAAATCCTGATGGATTTCTGTCTGCAGACGAAGAAAAATTGTTCACGCACATTATGCGTACTAACGAGGAAGCCATAGCATTTGAAGATTCTGAGCGAGGAACGTTTAAAGAATCTTACTTCAGCCCATATAAAATCTCAACGGTCCCGCACACACCTTGGGAATACAAGAATATTCCTATTCCCCCAGGAATATTGAACAAGGTTATAGAAGTACTGAAGCTGAAGATGGAGGCTGGAGTGTATGAACCCTGTCAGTCATCTTACCGATCCCGGTGGTTTTGTGTACTAAAGAAAAATGGAAAGCTGCGAATTGTACACGATCTTCAGCCTTTAAACAAGGTTACCATACGGGATGCTGGTATGCTCCCAATCTTGGACGACTTTGTGGAAGGATTTGCGGCGAGACAATGCTATTCCGTTTTTGATCTCTACTGGGGATTTGACGCCCGGCAAATGGAACCCGAAAGCAGAGACATGACAGCGTTCATGACACCTCTTGGACTGTTACGAATTGCATCAATGCCAACTGGATTTACGAACTCACCCGCCGAATTTCAGAAATGTATGGTTTTTATATTACATGATGAAATTCCGCACGTAGCCAACATATTTATTGATGACCTACCCATCAAGGGGCCCCGCACTCAATACTTGGACAAGAATGGAAAGCCAGAGTCAATACCTGGCAATCCTAATATTCGTCGCTTTATTTGGGAGCATGCGCAGGATGTACACCGCATACTCCACAAGTTAAAATGTGCGGGTGGAACAGTGTCAGGGCTCAAAACACAAATATGCAGGCCTGAAGTATTGATCGTGGGACAACGCTGTAACCCAGAAGGACGAGTGCCTGATCCAAAGAAGTCATCTGCGATTATCGACTGGCCGCCATTATGTACCCCTCAAGAAGTACGGAGGTTTTTGGGACTGTGCGGTACAGTTCGAATCTGGATCCAAAATTACTCAGAAATAATCCGCCCACTGACCGAGCTGTATCGGCAGTCAGTAGAATTTGTCTGGGATGAACGCCGATCAAAGGCATTTGAAGCCATCAAGAAATTGGTAGCCTCAGCTCCAGCATTGCGACCAATTGACTATGAATCGGAACAGCCAGTGTATCTATCAGTGGACTCCAGCCGCGAGGCAACAGGGATGATTCTATCACAACTAGATGACCAAGCACGTCGCCGCATAGCTCGATATGGATCAGTACCCATGAGTGAGCGTGAGTCCCGCTACTCGCAACCGAAATTGGAACTATTTGGACTGTATCGGGCCTTGCGACATTGGAGGCTGTATATAATCGGCATCAAAAATTTCCACGTAGAGGTTGATGCCAAATTTATTCAGGGGCTTTTAAACAATCCAGACCTTCAACCAGATGCTGCCGTGAATCGGTGGATACAAGGAATATTGATGTTCCACTTTCAACTAAACCATGTCCCGGCCACGCGATTTCATGGGCCTGATGCGTTATCCCGTCGCCCCCGGGCGGAAGGAGAAGAAGCACCTGACGATGATGATGAATGGCTGGACCAAATAGCCCTGTCTGCCTTCAAAGTCCCACGGTACTTTGCCAAAGTAATTCAATATTACGAAAGACAAAAGACTACTGAATCAGTCTACACACCACAAGTCCTCATGGCCCGACAGGCACAAGAAAAACAACTCGCAGAAATTGTGCGATTTTTACGAACTCTTATAATGCCAAAATTTGATTCAGCCCAAAAACAACGAAGGTTTATTTCAAAAGCAACACAGTATTATGAAAGAGAAGGTCGCATTTGGAAGCGTAATGGACAAAAGGCTCCCCAACTAGTTATCATTGATGGTGACTCGAGGTTAGCTATCCTTACACAAGGCCACGAAAATTTAGGGCACAGAGGCGTCGACGCTATGTGGGCTTCGTTGAGAGCTCGCTTCCACTGGCCCCATTTACGCGCAGACATACAACATCATGTAGCATCATGTCCCCAGTGCCAAGCCCGATCTACCAAGAAGATGGAAATTCCTCCTACAGTGTCTGCACCAACCACAATATTCAGCAAGATTTATATTGACGTAATGCGAATGCCGGTGGCCAATAAATTTAGCATGATCGTCGCAGCGAGGGACGATTTGACCGGGTTTTGTGAAGCAAAAGCTTTGACTTCGCAAACCGCCGAAGCACTAGCCAACTTCTTCTGGACTCATATCTATTGCCGCTACGGATGCCCCATACACGTAACTACTGACAATGGATCAGAAGTAGAAGGAGCCTTCAAACTATTGATGGCACGTCTGAGAATCCCACAAATCCAAATATCACCGTACAACAAACACGCCAATGGAGTGGTAGAGCGGGGACATTTTACAATGAGAGAAGCACTCGTAAAAGCCTGTGGTGGAAAAATATCACAATGGCCTACACTCCTGCCAGCTGCAGTATTCGCTGATTGGGTCACTGTGAGTAGCGTAACGGGATATTCACCATTTGAGTTGCTCCACGCCACCCAGCCGATCCTGCCCTTTGATCTTGCAGAAGCTACATTTTTGGTCGAAGGCTTCTACTCGGGAATGAGTACCACCGAGCTACTGGCGATGCGAATCCGTCAATTAAAAATGCACCCCCAGGACATCGAACATGCTGCTACCACACTAAAGAAAGCTAGATTTGCATCCAAGGCACAATTTGAAAAGAGATTCAAACGGAGACTTCTGAAAGAGGATTACCAGCCCGGCGAACTTATATTGCTACGAAATATGAAGATAGAAACCAACTTCAGTTCTACTCATAAAACTGACGACCGGTACACAGGACCCTTCGAGGTCTGCCGAAAGAATCGTGGAGGAGCTTACGTTTTACAAGAGCTAGATGGGACACAATTCCGTAATGGGCCAGTTGCCGCCTTCCGGCTAATTCCTTACATTACACGGAATCACTGGTTCATGAGGACAGGATGGATGGGTGATGAAGACGCCGATGAAACCGACACTGATTCTAGTGGAAAGTCTAGTGGAAGTGAAAGCTCAATGGACAGTGACTGAGTCAGTGGAAAAGTAACGACATTCATCCAGCAAGGTGGCGGCAAACTGCAGTGGCGCCGACTCAAAATTTCCCCACACTATAATCTGCAGGCGTTCCGAGAAAAATGTATAAGAGTTACACTCTCCTCATTGATTCCTCCCATGAACTCCCCTCCTGCCTACACTCCTCAGCCAGAAGTTCTGTACCAGACTGGTCGTGCAGCCAACAGTGATCAGATGTTTTGTCGTCAGGAGGTATGATTTAAAGCTTGTCTTGATCGACCAAGAACTAAAGTCAAGACTTCCCCTCCCTCTCCACACTCGTTTGAACTGTCAATTGTTTTTCCCTCGCCCAGGTTGCTCGTCAATCCACACGCCGCGGCAGCCGGCGTACCATTCTTCCTCGTCCACCACAATCTACGCAGGGCGACAACGTGTCAGCCTCTGGACTCCATTTATCCCCACTATCGCCACCGGAATCTGGGCTGGGATGTGGCAGCTCGGCCTTTGGGGACACAATCTCAGCTGCGGAGGAGCCATGGGCTCTGAGCACCACGTACCCAGATCTGGGCAACATCATCGATTCCAGCCTTTCTGTGAGCGCCACCGCCGGGCTTGGAGTGGCCCACGATGCAGAGCCTTCGGCACTCCCCGCTGCTGATCTGGCTGTGCAATACGACACACCCGCCACCTTCAGCAGCCCACCGTGGGGCACGGCCCAGTCTTCCTTGGTCCGGTACCTGAATCCGTACAAGCCGCAGCCCATCACGCATGTCACACCAGTAACAGCCGAGGACCTACATCACATGGCAGACTATGTGCTCATACGTGGTCGTATCCTTCCCTGGGGTGCTTATTCATACTCGGTCCCCTTCGATTTTGGGAGATTGATTGCGAAGGGCATGGACGTTTGGTTTACCGGAGACTTGCGAGGCCTCTGGATCGCTAAGGAGTATATGTGGGAGAAGGATGGCATAGGTTTTGTGCGCATGCGCAACTACGCTATCTCTGCTCAGGCTGTTGTGGCGTTCCCCAGCGTCGCTATTGCCATGGAAGGGCCTGATCCTACTGTTAACGCTCTCGCACACCAGCTGGCGTCACATGGAGGAGCACTGGATGTCGCACGAGGATTTACCCCATCAGTGACTCGTGTAGTCCCCGCCCCAACTTACGACCCACGTCTGCACCCTTCCCCCGAGCTTGCCGCATCCAATGTGACCCCCCGCCTGTAGAAAATTTTTGATATCATCACCTGTGCTTATTTTCTTCACCTCCACTGATAACGAATTCTTGCTACCCTTGAGGAAATCGTTTGAGTCAGCAATATTTGCAACAACCAAGAGGAATTCCGATTATTTCCTAGAAAAGATTTCAAATTTGGCTCTGAAAGCAACCGAGGACGGTTGCAAATTTCGTTCCCCGCGGATGTCATCTCCAAAAACTGTTTGGAGATAAAAGAGAGTCAGAGCCAAATTAGAAAAGGCTAGGAAATAATGGGAAACAGACTGCACGACCTTACAGCTGCACCATAGACACAACAACATCGAAAGGACAACTAGAACCAGCCTATCAGACTGCACAGCCTTACAGCTGCGCACTTCAGTACAAGTCTCCTGGCGCAGCAACGTCCATATGTCAACTAGGAGCTAGCATGGGCACTACAAATAGTGCTGTTGTCAAGCCAGCAAGCCTAAATTAAATGAACAGCTGTGCCAAGCAGTGCTATAGTCAAGTTGACGAGTCTAAAGCAGTACAGAGCAGTGTTATTGTCAAGCCAACAGACTTACAGCTGTGCAAACCAGTGCTGTGGTTAAGCCAACGGGGCTAAGTTAGTGGGAAAAGTAATCCAAGGACAGCATCGTCAAAATAGAAACAGATGACATCATAGACTCAAAATTGTATAAATACCCGCTGTAATACTCTGTAGGTATATAGAAAAATCTTGCCCTCTAAAAAGTTTGAACGCATAAGCAGGTAGAAGCTTGCTCCCATCTTGTGCTCCCGTAAATCCGCCGCCAGTTAATCCGCCGTTCAGTAATCCGCCATCCAGTAATAAAACAAGTAGCCTGAGTAAGTGAAGCTCCTGTGCTTGTTTTCCAGTAATCCGCCGTCCAGTAA
Organism: Mycena olivaceomarginata; assembly: GCA_029378375.1. NCBI lineage: Eukaryota > Fungi > Basidiomycota > Agaricomycetes > Agaricales > Mycenaceae > Mycena > Mycena olivaceomarginata. Next base: position 95,119 of record JARKIC010000950.1, on the reverse strand, counting down.
AGAACAAGTAGCCTGAGTACGTGAAGCTCCTGTGCTTGTTTTTCCAGTAATCCGCCGTCCAGTAAAGAACAAGTAGCCTGAGTACGTGAAGCTCCTGTGCTTGTTTTTCCAGTAATCCGCCGTCCAGTAAAGAACAAGTAGCCTGAGTACGTGAAGCTCCTGTGCTTGTTTTTCCAGTAATCCGCCGTCTAGTAAAGAACAAGTAGCCTGAGTACGTGAAGCTCCTGTGCTTGTTTTTCCAGTAATCCGCCGTCCAGTAAAGAAACAAGTAGCCTGAGTACGTGAAGCTCCTGTGCTTGTTTTTCCAGTAATCCGCTGCCAGTTCCAAGAAAGTACAAACAGCCTGAGTCCGTGAAGCTCTTGTGTTTGTAAGACAAATAGCTGGAATCTATAACGTCCTGTGTTTGTCTTCCGCCGCCCAGCGCCAGTAACTCGAAACCCTTACAAGCAACTCGAACAGGAGTTGCTTTTACGCCTGTGACCTTTTCACAGCCCCAGTCTAGACCCTTTTTCGCCTCTGTTAGTCACCTAACACCTTTCTTATAAACTCTTATTTTAAAGAGATTTTCCCCCACTTTCAACTTCACAACCCCTTTTTCGAACTTACGAGAAACTCCCGAACAAAGCCAATTCCGGAGGACCTCGTGTATAACAATTTATACACCTGACAACGCCAACTTACACTATTCCAGAGCTTGATGCAAGAAGACCAGAGGGCAGAATTCCTTGATACGCTTTCTCAAGACATTAGTCTTCTATTCTTTGACACCGAATATCGTCCACACCAAGCAAACTACAGCAAAAGAACAAATCAATTTTTTTTACGTGGCAATCAGTAAGATTTTGCCATTCAAACGATGGTAACACAACTGAACATCATGTAAAAGCTACACCAGCAACCATAGGAGTTTTGTTTAATCATTTCCGGTTGAGACCATAATCCTGGATTAAATCCGGGATGAATTAATCCGTGGATGGGCTGTTTCGGGACATAAGGCAAAAAATGCCCCCAGCCAGATTTGAACTCAGAGCATCAAATGCTAAACAGAGACCATAACCACTACACCATAGTGCCTTTGACAAAGGGATCAAAAATATCACCTGTAGGTCATCACTTCGCATAAACACACCAGGAAAAACACTGACATAATCAAATTGCCTATACATGAACACCTTGGATTTATTAAGCTAGCTAACTGCTCAACCTATAACTTAAACAAGGATCAATGCTCAATGTTTCATGGATTAATGCTGATGGATTAATACTTGAACACATTCTTCAACATTAAATAGGCCTTTGAGGTCTCTGTTTGCGACTTCTAAACAGAAATAGTAGTCATCTTCTTGATGTGACATAGACACTGTATTTGATCCACTGATATCTCCCATTTGGCACAACTGGTTACTCTATGGCTTTAAAAAATCTCCAATCACAAGGAGGTTGTGTGTTCGAACCCCGGGTGTGCTGTTCTTATTTTCTTTTGATCCCGTTCAAAACCCGTTTAATCCGTTCAAAGACTGTTTAATCCATTGCTGCGGATTAATTCATCCCGGATTTAATCCAGGATTATGGTCTCAACCAGGAATGATTAAGCAAAGCTCCTGGGGCTTCTTGCTACACTGCATATCCCGATGCCCGAAAGTAGCCCCATGCCTTCTCCGGAGTAATATTGTGGCACGCGCAATCAATCAGACTCAAGCAAGAGTCCCTCCAGTGGCGGCGAAGGAAGGACTTGATGGAGGAAAAGGCTTGTTCAATCGGGTTGAAATCGGGTGAATAGGGAGGAAGGAACACAAGCTTGCAAACTATATTTGGATTAGGATTATACGGAGGGAATGGCAGAAGTGACTACGAACGTGCTTGATCCTCCACAAGAGCTCGGATTTCTTCGGCATGGTGAATACTGCAATTATCGAGGACAAGAACGCTGCGCAGCCCGGGATAAGGGTTGGTGAGAGGAATCTAGCAAGAATCAGCCTTGAACAACAAGTAAAGTCGAAATTACTCACGACATGCTCCTCCAAGAAGCTGAGAAAGCACTCGGTGTTCACCGAGCCTTCAATTACATCATGAGCGATGATGCCATCCAATGTGAGCACCGGTAGAATAGAGTAGCGCTTGCCGCGGATGAAAGCTCTACGCTGAACGCAGTGTCGGCCCTTGAGAGACCACCCTTTAGAGCGTCCCGTTGTGCGATCATTCTTTGCTGCTTCATCCATGAACATCAGCATGTTTGGGTCGGGGACGATGTCGGCGATGTGGTTCATGTACGCCGAATGGACCAGGTCGTTACGCTCCAGGGCGCGGATCGACACACATTTACGTGAAAAGTGCAGTCGGCAAAGCGTTCGGAGCAGTGTCGTAATCGAGACGTCAACGTCGCGTTGGGTTAGAAGCTTCTCCTGGATTTCATCGAGGTATATGGTGTGGGTTTGCTCGAGGAGAGCTTCAATGTACGTGATATCGGTAGCTGAAAGATGGTGTGGGCGTCCCGTTGAACGACGCCCATTTGGGTTGTGTGCTACGCCGTACGTCGTGTGATTGTCGAGGCAGTTGTATACCAGGGTCTTTTTCACACCCAGCAGAGAGCAGATCTCGGGCACAGACTTGTCCTGGTCAAAGAATAGCACAGGCACGCGTGCCTTGAGGTCGCAAGAGATGATTCGAGTGGGCATAAGCCAACAGCGGTTCGGGGTCCCCATCAAACACAGCCCCACAGCCGAAACAAATTCACGTTTTCCGCATACTTATGAAAACAGCTGTAATAGTGGCCCCAATTTTTCGTGAGGCCTGATTAAATCCGGGCCCCAATTCCTGGGCCCGCTATTTTGCGGTTTAATCCTACTTTAATCCTATCACATATGTGCAATACAATATATTTTACCCAGATGGTAGATTAATCCTAGATGCAATGAATCACAGGTGGGTCCGATTATCTCGCCGCTGATTAATCAGTGCGCACTCGTGATTAATCTTGAGATAACACCAGTCGCCTATCTAGTAATCCTGCCCCAATTAATCCTAATGCACCAATTAACTCTCACGTTGTTAGGCAGATTAATCCTACCCCGATTAATTTGAAGGTATGGTGCACATAAATCCTGGGTTAAACTTACACCCTAATCGAGGAACAATCCCAAACATTACATAGAATGTCATTACATACAAAGACATGATGCAAACAAGGTCCTGGCATGGCACACAGACATGAATATATGTATCAGTGGACAAGGAGAGGGACACACACACAGGAAGAAGTCACCAACACCCACTGAAGGTTGTTTCACCATATCCAAACCCCACTCTGGGCCCTCTGTGTTCCCCTTGTATCTTCATTTGCCACCTACAGGTGCAATCCAAGACTTGACAGAGTGAAAGCAGTTTTCAGAGAATAGACTCACTCTTGAGGGCTCAAGAGAAGCCAGTTGCCACCTTGCCACCAAGGAAAAATCACAGAGAAAAGAATTCTTGAGGATGGGTGGCCACTTGAACAGATTGAAAATGGGGGAGACACCCGGTAAGCCATTTGACTGGGCAAAGAAGCGGGTGTTGAAGCAAAGCAATATTTGAAGAGAAATCTTGCAGGGAAGATGGCGGAGCAAAGAAAGCGGACTTGTTTGCAAATGTTTGTGGTTCTTCAATTGTTTTTTCATTGTCATTCGGAGTTTGAATGGCAGTTGCTGTGTCCTTCTTCCTTCCTTCTGTGCCTTATCTAATCCTATGTTTTCAATTCCTGGCTTGTTTCCTGTTCCTGAAACCATCCTTGAACTTCTCAAGAAGACACAACCACCTCACGGGAAATCTCTGACTCACCTGTTGCCCTTCTCGCAGAAAGTACGGGTGGCATATGGGTAGCATAATCTTGGATAGGGGGAGTCCATTCCATCCACCTGTTTCGCTATCTAACACCAGCATACCCACCTTTCTCAGAGTTCATGCAGCGTATATCACCTACAAAGGCTGTAATGATGTGTTTGCCACAGTGGTCATTTTCAACGAGGTGAGTTTGTCTCTGAATCATTTCTTCTGCCCAGCGGCCCTGATTACGATTTCCTCTGTATAATCGACGATTAAATCAATACCAAAATTATTTAGTGGTAAGCAATTCAATGTCGGGGAGCTCAAACCTGATTAATCCCTGCAACTCCAGATTAATTGGCAGAAGATCGATGTAATCACATTGCAGGATTAAACATAGCCCCTTGGAGGATCTAATCTGGTCGTTAATGGTACGGATGCTTTGGTGGCTTTCGAGATTTAATCTCACCGCCGGTTACATTGTCGAGATTAATTCTATGTACCCACTATGGGATTAATTTATGTTGCTACAGGGAATTGACCATGGCTCCGAGATTTAATTGCAGAGATGGTTGAGGTGTCTAGATTAATCCTACATACATACAGCTTGTACTACTACAAGATTAATTACAAGATTAATAGAGAAAAATAGCGGCCCCAAAAATTGGGGCCAGGATTTAATCAGGCCCTCATGGCGATTTGGTAGCAGGATTAATCTGCCGAGCTGATATCACTGCAAAAGTTGGATAACGGTTTGTTGAGGAGTCGGTCCTCACTGAGGATGTTTAGTAGGCCTGTAAACAAAATCCGAACAAAATGCCACCAAGGGTAGAGTGAGGTACACATGGCAATGTTCACTCCAGTTCATAACATTGGCATATGACCATCCGAACAGGGCACCGAAAACGGAGGAATTGGACAGTGCCTGTGGATCGAAAGGAAGGTAGCAAGCTGGTATGAACAGAGAGCACGGTTGAAGAGATCTACTGAATCTTGTTCTATTACGCCTGGTTTGAAGGAAATCGACGGAGAACTGAGCAAGAAAAGACACCTGCAAGATGGCGGCGTACACGCGCTGGAGCCGAATAAAGTCGAAAATAAAACGCGTAGATAGAGAATGAGACCACATTAGAATGAAAGCGGCTTTGAAACGCTTTCGAACGCACCTATTCACAGGGGATTTCGTCAAGAACTGGGCTCGCAATGGACGCGACAAGAGTGGAAGTATCAGAAGTTGTTCTTATTTATAAAATGATCGGCAGTGTCATTACATCCTCAAATAGCTGTAATTTGCCAGGGTCCATACACGAAAACTAAATGGTTGGAGCCTTACCTAGCCATCTAACTTGAACCTCAGCACGCCAAGGCCTGTGGGAATCACGGACCTGTCACCTGAGCAGATTGCCGACAACATCTTGACAGAATGACGAAGATCGCCATCAAACTGACGAAGAAGAATGCCATCACTGACTTACGAGTTTGAATATGTCCCGGCCATAAGCCCTTTACCTCCGGGCCTTGTCCGAAAATCCTGTGAATAAGTGGTCGGCGTCAAGTCGGTGTGCTCCCTTTGCTCTATGGATTCGCAGCATGGTAAGAAGAGAGGTAACGAGAAATGGGTCCACGGCGCTGAGGAAGTCTTATCAGATGCTCCGCTTGGATGCTCAGCTTGGAAGAAAGAGCAAGCCATGACGCTGGCCAGAACTACCATTCGTGGCATTTGTGCGGCGACAGAGGTTTCTAGAGACACGAGGCGGCTTACTCAGTAAGAATGCTGTATCATCGGAAGACGCAAGTTGAACATCATGATAGAGCGCCGCTCTCCTGGAAAGCGGTCGCGGGAAGGAGAGGTCAACGTTCGGTAGGGAATCGAAATTCTGCACGTCATTTAGACGCCACCTGCTGGCGGATGACCTTGGTATCCGGCTCTTATATTGGGGCAGCAAAAAAAAAGTTCGCTACAAGTACCCAGACCCACCTCTCACGCATTCTCTGCCTACTCCCAACGACCATGTCCACCAGAAAAGATTGTGTCGCCATGGTCGCGGTGTGAAAGGCACCACCGAATGTTTCAAAAGAGACTCTGGAGACCGAGATCACGTCCCTCGTCGACTCCGTACTCGCCTTGCCAATTGCCCAGAAGAATTATCTCAAATTCGAGATCGTGTGTCAATTACCCTGTGATTGTTGTCTGATGTTCACTGGCACGGGACAGATATTCCAGCGAGAGCTGGCGAACCAACATATCCAAGGCCTCGGACTCCCAGAGGCGCCGCCAAGTGTGGGCGATGGCCGAGTGCGCGGTATGTCGTCCACGATTTCAATTACCTCAATGTCCAATGTCCATGACAACAGTCCGAAGCCCATTTTGCAGAGGTGGCCATTGTTCTTTCTTACTGATATCGATCATGACAATGCATCTCTCATCGCATCGTAGCTTTACGAAGATGCGACATTTGCGGCACTCATCGAGGAGAAACACAAAACGCTCTATGAGGACCGCCTCACTGCGAATGCGTTTTTTGTGGATCTGCGGACCAAGATCGACAGTCCCACTACAAGACCCTGCACGCGTGTCATGGCCGCCTACCAACACCCGGACTATCTTAGCCCAGCCAAATATTATACGAAGATGGAAGCTGTGCTAGAAAAAATATCTGCACACCCGGTTGTGAAAAAGGCCTTCCAGAAATATTACCTGGTGCGTGCGACTTTATAATGGGCGGGATCGGAATAAATCTAATCCTCGGCTGTCCAGTGGATTCCGAACGACACCTTGGACAGCAAGCCGCGGGATTTGGGCTTCCCTGAACCAGACCCCATGGTTGTATTTTGGGCTGATCATTACCGAGGTACTCAGGTGTCCCCCTGTGTTTATTGAATTGGGCTAATCACTGAAAACATGGCGGGCTTTACACTTCTAGGCAATTTGTGGACAGTGAGATATAAACTGCCTAATTGGGACGCGGGAGGAGCAGTATTTGGGAAGGTGTGCAACGGAGGGTGGTTACAAGCATGAGCACACGGGTACTTGAACACGATCAATTCGAAGTGTGTTCAACGCTCTAGATGAAAAATCAAAGCATCTGAGCCTGTAAATCCATAGATGCTGCTTGAATTGATCCCTGCTCGTTTCTTGACAAATCAGCCAAACACGAACCAAGTACGAGATTTAAACCTGAAACGAGAAAGTGAGTGTCATCGAAGTTGAAAGTATGTACTGCTAGTACTCGGACTTAAGAAGAGAACCAGAGCCAAAAAAACTAGAGGCAGCTTCATCGGCCCATCCTCTCCAGTAGCTTGGTCAGTAGTCCCTCGAGATTAGGCCGTCTCTCAAAACTTGCTTCTCATGAGCGGCAAGCGAATCCCGCAACGTTAGGATGAGCTTAATTGCAGCCGTATCGCAACCGCGTTTCGTTGAAACCCACGCGCATTGGCTGCGCACCATGAACTTCTTACCTCCCCATCTGTCAACGTGGACATGCGCCACAGATGTGTGTCGTTCACCCACCCTCGTCAACTCGTTGGAAAACGCAGCGCTGAAGTTCAAACAGCGTGATTTCGTGATGGATATGGTCAAGTTTGAACTGGATCAATGCAGGTTTTCCTCGCTCCCTCTACCACATTTTAACTCAGTAATAACTGACAGCTTGTTAGGAAATTTCTAATAAAAAATGCGACAGGATCGCATGTAACATGCCCCCGTTTTCTTCCGCGAACCGCGCTGAATTCTGCAGCACTCTCACATCGGAAGCTGTCGACTTCCATTTCTATCTATTTCCAGCAGTGGACCGCCTCGTTTGGATTTCAGACCAGTCTAAAATTCGTCTGGCAAACACACTGGAAGAATTTATTAGCTGCGGTATCTCGTGGATGCCGAAGGGGAAAGCTCCGTCAACGCAGCAAGTGCTCAAGAGAGGGTGGCCGTTATCCAGTGAGTCATCCACTGAGTATGGGTGATGGTGTAACCTTCTTTCTCATTTAGGTGATATTGCCATGCTGCATCTTAAGTTCTTGCCGGAAGGCCACATCTGTCAACTGGTTTTCCAATCAGTAAATCCTTCATGTCTCTGGTGTCACTTAATCATTCCACCCGCAACCACTATGTGTATAAGACCTCAGAACGAGTTCTGGGGCTGAGCAGCGCGCAAGCGTTTTCCCACTCGGACCATGTTTTTCCCTCTTGTCCATGCCTTCGCCGTCCTTGCGACTTTGATCATCCCCGCTGCCGTGGCTCCACCGCCGGTGGGTCAATCATGTTTCTCCTCGCGATGCTGTCTCATTTTAACACCATGGTAGCCGGCCTGCGATTGTACGGGCACGAACTTCACCGATCCCCAGTTCCTCTGCGGGGACGCTCGCCTGGGTCCGGACGTTCTGCCCACCACGGGCCCGCTAGCTCCATTGCTTACCCACTACAACCGCCTGGGCGGCGTCTGCCCTGGCGCCTTCCTCGCAAAATGGACCTTCCCGAATGGCTCTTACGAGTTCCCCCCGTTTGATGGCTTCCAGCTCTCGATATCCGACATGCCAATCGAGGGAAATCAGCTGCTCCTCCCTGGCATGCTGCTCGACCGATTTGGGAGCACGCATGGAATGTTCCTCGCCCCCGCCGACACGCCGTTCTCGCAGCGCTCGTTGCCTCCTTCCAGTCTCGGGCCGCCGGCCGCTTACCATGTTTACGAAGTGCAGCAGAATCTGGTGGCGCTTTCCGGGGAGATCGCTGGGTGGTTCAGCCAGCAGGGACAGGGCACGCAATATTTTGTCAATCTTACGATCCAAGCCTTGCTGGATGCAGGGACTCTGGTGGAGATTGAACAGTGATCCAAGGGGGTGGCATGTGAGAAATTGATGGTATCTAGCCGGTCGGTCGGTCCCCCTAGCAGACCCTTAAAAAATTTTTTGGAAGAGACCTACTGGAGCCCTGGATGAGGTCAGAAATGACTTTGGAACACTTTATCATTCACCTGGTGGCTGCCGAGAGCTCAAGTCCTTGTTTCTCTCAATACTTGCTCAAAATGGAAGTGACGAGATAGTATGTCATTGACTCTGTGTAATCGCAGCCAATGACAGGTGGCGGTGAGCTTTTTCACTTCCGTCGACGTCTCGACATTCCAACGCGTCCGAGGCCGTCTGTACATGCTTCTGCGCCGCCGCTGATTTCGGAACTACAAAATGTTTGGCTCAAGCTCAAACCTGGACCCTGCGCCAGAATTCAAGGCGAGAAAGGCGAGGACAAGCATGTCGGCTGAGGTTGTAAAAGTTGAACATGTGGGTTGAGCACGAGCTTGAAAATTGGCTGAGCTCCTTTGTTTTTGTCGTCAAGCCTGTGCATAAGACTGCAGATAAAATTCTGCCATGGCTATATATGCTTGATATACAATTTATGTGCTCTTTCATACAGTCAATGGTCTGCTTCGTGATAAATCGCCTTACGGGGAATGATCTCATCAGCCGGTGATTGCCGTGGTCGGTCGGTCCCCCCGCCCAAGGCTTAAATACAAAATTCGGCATGATATGCTTAATTTTTTTTTGCTACCCCCTTGCAGTGATCACCAGTGCGCTAACGAGTTGAAGTCAAGGCCGTCCACGTCAACCTTGGTTTCAGTTGTTGAAGGGTACTTAGTAATCAAAACCTGTGTATGAATACAGGAGCTCAAAGTAAACATGCACTTCTGTGTAATCCCCTTGTGCGTTGTTTCTGTCGGAGTCTGAAAATCTGGCAACATTCGGCAAGCGGCTGCGTGTGATACGGATCAAGTCTGAGTTGCGACGCTGGTCGGATCAAATCGTGTCCACCATACCATGCGCTTCGCACCATCGCTCCGTCTCTCACTTCTGTTTCGCACATCACTGGGAGCGCGGCCTAAGTCCATGCGTGGAACTCTCTCCCCTTCTTTCTCTACTTCCGCCGCCTCGATAGCCGCATTGAGGAGACCTTTGGAATCAGCAAAAACATGCGGATTACGCTCTACGTTATAATTGGGGTCGTCAGCGTTATCGAGACGTGGTTCTACTGTTTTTGGACGTGGCAGTGGTGGAAGCGCAGAGCTGGACAAAGAAGCGACGACGAAGTTGAAGCCTGATGCAGTGATCGGGCAAAAGGTGGCTGATTTCTTTTTAAAAAAGTCACGAAGTTTTGTCATGGACTTAGGAAGGATCGCTCGTAACGTGGAAAGTCCACCATCAAGCCTTTCAACCTTGTCGCCGAGCTTCTTAGCAGTGACCGCAAGGCCGTCCAGTTTCTGTGGCGTAGCTGACTCATGGGCAGCGAGTTTTCGCGCAAGCAACTTCAGTTGCACGTCGAGCTCGATTCGCGGCGGTTCGGGGACAATTTCTTATAAGATACTTCAGATCCAATGGACATAAAATATTGGGAAGAAACACACCTTTCACTCGAACCAGCACATGATACCACTGGGCGGCCAATCTCATTAATATCAGGTGTCCGTCTAGAAGTTGCCCAGAAGTATAAAGCCCGCCATATTTTCAGTGATTACGAGCGACTTTGGGGGTAGTTGGACGGATATCTCATCATCCTGTGGGCCGGATTCTTGTTCGATTGGTCACAACGTGTTCGTAACTTCATCCCTCTTTTTTTTGGCATCGAAAGCGACAAATCCAAGTAGGTACAGAGAAGATAGACATCATACGGGCTCTTCCGGACAGCGGAATGGTATTGTTCAACTTATTCCTCCTTCTCGATCGTCGTCACGACATTCGCGAAGAAGACCGAGCTCTCGATGTGAAGGTGATTCGAATGGCGTCTCTCATATGGTCTTTGAACTCAGGATGTGTCAATACCTGAAAATCCCGTCAGAACCGACTCGATACTGAATATTTGGCAAAACCTCGGTCATGCGCTCCTCATTCTGCACCCAAGAAATGAGTTCATTAGCCCAATTCAATAAATACAGGGGGACACCTAAGTACCCTCGGTCTCTGCAGAAAGCACAACCATAGGGTCTGGTTCAGGGAAGCCCGGCTCCCGCAGCTTGGCATCCAAGGTGTCGTTCGGAATCCACTGGACAGCCGAGGATTAGATTTATTCCGACACCGCCCGCAATAAGTCGCACACACCAAGTAATATTTCTAGAAGGCTTTTTTTCACAATCGGGTGTGCAGTGATTTTTTCTAGCTGAGCTTCCATCTTCGTATGATATTCGGCTGAGCTAAGATAGTCCGGGCATCGGTAGGCGGCCATGACACGCGTGCGGGATCTTGTAGTGGGACTGTCGATCCCGGTCCGTAAATCCACGAAAAACGCATTGGCAGTGAGGCGGTCCTTATAGAGTGTTTGAGTATATAACTGGATGATGATTGATTCTCATCCAAATTGTGCGCACCGAGACGGAAAATAATTCCAGTGAGACAATGTACAATAAAGTGGTCGGGGTGAACGTCGATGCAACCATGTTGGTTCCGAGAAAACCGGAAATATAGAACACGAAAGCCGAAGTCAATGGGCTTAAAGCAGAATAAGATGTTGATCACGAGCCGGTGGCGGAGGTGAATGATAATCCAGCAGTGCTGCTAAATTTGATATCGATGCATCCACGGCCACCTATGCAATGAGGGGTTATCATTCAAGCGACCCCTCAATCGATGAGTGAGACCCACCCGAATGATACTTTGAATGTGTTTCTCGAGTTCCGGCGCTCGAACGAGATGGCTAGCGTTGGGCGTGGACATGATATTCACCCAGAGCAAAGGCAGAAGAATTTACGCTTCGGCTGGCAGACAATTGTGTGGTGCCCAGGGACGAAAGTGGAGCTGGGCTTGGAGCTGGTCGCATCGGGATTCCAGCAACAGTGCAGGGTAGCGTCCCGAAACATCGGAGAAAACCCAAAATTTCGTTAATCCAGACTGCGGGAATGCAGATAGACGGTTCTCAGAAGGATGTAAGTGTGCAATGAGTCGGATCGGGCGGCTGTTAGATCTTCTCCACCGCGCCGCGTGCGCTGTAGGTAGAATGTTGCAATTGGCCAGTTGGACGGGCAGGTGGAGGGCTTCCTCTTACATCGTTCCGTCTTAGCATTTTACCATGAAACCAGTTAATATATATATCTTTAATCTCATCATAGACTTCGTTCAAAAAGCACTCAACCTTGAACTTGCCATACGAATCGTAGAATAAACAAAAACTCCTTATGTAAGGGTTTGCGGCGAAAAATAATTTCTGGAAGACAATTCGGATGGAATAGTTTACAGCCAATGTCGGAACCGAAGGCGCAGTCAAAATTTTCCTGTTTTTGCGATGTTTTCAAAGAATTGTCAGTAACTCAACCAGTTCTGCACCGATTTGGATGAAACCTAGGTAAATCTGTCGGGCTAATTCAGGCACAATTAGTGATAGAGAGCGATTTATGAAAAAATATTATGTATTAGGTAATCTGTGTTTTTGGACCATTTCTGTGCCAAATGCCACCTAGCATGCCCAGGACATATCCCAATGACCTATTCTTTTCAGATGGACAACATATATACCTAAGAGTACATGTGATAGAGCCATAATTATATAAAATCTCGATATAATGCAAACCTTACAATATTTCTGAATGCCAAAACTGCTAAATGTATCTAATGAAGCTACAAGGACTGTAACCAAAGTATCCGTAATTCTGGCTCTATCACGTGGTTTTTCAGGTATATACGTTGTCCCTCCCAAAATATTAGGTCACTGGGATGTGTCCTGGACATGCAAGATGGTATTTGGCACAAAAATGGTCCAAAAGCACAGATTACGTATACTTAATATAGAATATTTTCATAAATCGCTCTCTATCACTAATTGCGCCTGAATTACCCCAACAGATCTACCTAGGTTTCATCCAAATCGGTGCAGAACTGATTGAGTTACTGTGAATTTTTTGAAAACATCCCAAAACAGGAAATTTTGACCGCGCCTTCGGTTCCGACATTGGCTGTAATCGTTCCACAGGATCACATCTGGGCTTTTGGCTTAAGTCTGTGGTTACGGGGAAAGAATCAAGTTTTCAAGTTGAGAAAAAGAGAGAAAAAGAGGGAAAGTAGAGAGAGATTATGAGAGCTCACCGGTGTCAATTCCGAGCGCGATTCGTGTTCCGGATGCTCCAGAGTGAGAAGAACGACACCAAGCGTGGAACGATATCAAGATGATCCGCGAGCTCGCCGAGTGATTTCAAGGTCTATCCCTTCGGAGATAGTACCTAATTTGGGTTAAACCCAGGCCAATCGTTTTCAAGATCCACACGGGCCGCCCTTCGCGCCGTCTGCTGCCGTGAGCCGCCTTGTCCTCTTCTCACCACCATCGTTGCGTCGCACCGCTCCCTTCTGCAACAAACCGCCTACGCCTCCCTTCAAGGAGGATCTGACTTGGACTTCCGAGTCCCCTTTCTCAATAATACCCATCCAAGTCAATGCTCTGGCTTGCGTAGAATCGACGCGACGAACACTCACCACATCAAAAAGGAGAGCCGATGCAGACAGGGAATTCGTGAGCTGCAAGGCAAGTCCACCTGGAAATATTTCTCTGCAGCTACCCTCATACTGGTTTCTGGCATGGTGCACATGTGAGCTTCAACAAGACCTCCTCTGCCACCCCCAAGACGACCTGCGCGCCCTTGTCGCTGTCCAGGATCGTGAAGAGGTTTTCCAACACCGTCGACCTTCCCAAAATCATTGTCTCGGCTGGCATGATTACGGACGACATCTGCCTCACTGAGGTCCCTAACCTCATGATCGCTGCTCTGTCTTTCACCTGCGCAGCAAAAGAGCGCATCCTCAAGGCCGGCGGGGACACCCACCGGTGCTAACCCCGTCTTGCTCCGCGGTCCGATACCCTCGAGCGATCTGAGGCCTTGAGTGGTCCCATCCGCCTCGCGTCCACCCCCCGTCGCCATACACTTCCGCGACGACCACAACTCGACAATTGGCGCCTCGCTGCTTCCTCTACGCCCTGTTCCTCCGCGACGGCTACTACGTGCTCATTGGCACCCGACACCCTCACATTCCGTCTTTCCCCACCCAAGGTGCTCTGCGTCTCCGTTATGGCCACGATGTGCTGGTCACTGCTCATCGGCACCTTCCTTGCGCGCGCGTTGCCACGTTCTGCCTACTTCCCCGCGTCTGCGCTCTACACCATCCGCCTTCGGGGTGGTTGTGTCATCGTCTCTTCCCTTACCTCTACCGCCTCCGGAGCTTACTCCCCCGACCATGTAGCTCGCTCGAGGAGCTCTTTCTTGACCATAGCATGCCACTTGCCGACCTTGCCGCCCCAGCCACGAAATGACTCGCAATCGAGGACAGGCTGCTCAAGTCCCCCGCACCCGCATCCACATGACCACCCATTCACGCAGCCATCCCTCTGCACCTTTCTACACCTCTGGCCGGCCCTGTTCCCCCTCCCTCCTTCCTCGCACCGTCCCCGCTATCCTTCGCCTCCACCCTGCGCGCCTCGAGCAACTGCGAAATGATCGTGTTACTAAGCGTGGCTCGTCCCACTAGGCGACATAGGGTCGCGCTCGACGTCGCGTAGTCACGGACAACTCCGACGCACCGGAGGGAGTGGGAGAAATTAGATTAAAATTGTGTGGGGCTTCAGACGCGCCAGGGACGCGTCTCGGGTGGGTGTGATGCCGGGGAGATTTTCCGTCACAGAACCCAGCGGCGCGGGCGCGATACTGCAGCACTGATGTCAGCATTGGTGAATATATGCAGGGCATTGATTAGACTAGGATCTTACCAATAACCCGACCCTCGTCAAAACTTGAAAATATGCAAGATAGACTGGACTCGCCGGGTTGAGCACTCCTCGCCACAATCACTACGTTCCGCCGTCGGCTAGACTCAGTCTGCCGAGGTCCGTGTAGGCTGTGCGTGGCCGGCTACACACAGCTGTGTGATCTGTGTAGCCGGCCACGCACAGCCTTGACTCGGCTACACGGACCTCGGCAGCCTGAGTCTAGCCGACGGCGGAACGTAGTGAATGTTGACATCACACCGCCGGCAGCGCGGCAACCCAAATCGGGTTAAACCATGTTAAGCCACCACAGCCTTAAGCCTTGAGCCCACATCTGGACCATCAAATTGATTTTTCAACTCAGTTGAGAAATAGATGCTGGCAACAAACAAGACCACAGCAGTTGCCTTATATGGATTTGTTCTGTCTGACAGGTGTGGGCGAGTTGTACGGTTTCTTGGTTCATCAAATGTGGCCAACATCGTTTCCGACCTCCTTCCTCAATCCTTCCTGCTTAGAAAGTTGTGGGTCATTTTTCTTTTCTGACCTAACGGCCGGGCTAATTAACGGTCCTTTACCTCCTTTAGCCACCGGTTTAAATACCGGTTGCCCCTTGTGCCGTAGGCGTGATGGTCGAGGTAGAATTTTCGACATTTTGACATTTCGATACGACGTTTCCGTAACTGGTCTCGGCAAGTGAACTCATTCAGATTGGCTCCTAGCACTCTCTACACCGCTCTTCAGTTGTCAAAATGTAGACCGGACCCAATAATCAATGCACCAGTACTAATATTCCGTGTTTTTGTAGTCGTCAGCCAATGGCAACGGCTTGGCAATACTGTCGAAGGCAGACTCCGAGATTGCCGTTCGCGGCGCCATCAATCTCGGCAGCGGAAAGACCGAACTCAAGCTGGATCAGGTTGAGATTCGAATGCTGGATGGGTATCGCCACAGAACAATGGAGTAATTCTCAAGCAGAGATAGCACACTACCAAAGTTTAGATGCCTTCAATCCCATCGGTATTGATGGCATGATGCATCTAATTTCATCTTTGCTGCTAAAGGCGAACAAAAAAAAATTGCTGAAACCCCAGATCCTTCACTGTGTGATGGTTCCTGTGTACAGAGGCCGAAATATGTCAAAGTTCATACTCTCAAGCAACATTTTCTAAATTTTACGTCTCGGGCCGTTCCGGCATTCGGCGAACATCATTCTCACGTTTTGAGAAATGGATGTCCCCTACCACCCAGTAAGTGATGTATCTCGCATGCTTTTTGTGAGTCTCTACAAAGTGATTGCAGGCTGGTAGGAGGATTCTCCACAGCATAAGCAGTCTACCGATTGCGCATATACTTTCAGTGAATACTGTAGCACCAACATCAAAATGTCAAAACATCAAAATCGAACCTTGACCATCCCGCCTACCGTACCCTTGGCCACAAGGCCGTAATTATGAATATCAACTTTCCCGGCCCTCATGTTCTCGGTAATCCGGGGGGACGTGGCCATGGCCACCAGTTCCCCCAGTGCCACCACCTGTTGGAAAATAGGTCATGGGGCTTTATTTTGCCGGAAACGGCCCCAGATTGGCCAGGGTTACGCCGCTCGGCATCTTCGGTTTTAGTCGGTCTCGCGACCGATGTGCCATAACCCTGGCAATGGCGGGGATGCCCCGTCCGCATTTCGAGCCCGTTCCCTCCGGGGAAAATAGAGCATACTTGTACATCAGCAGAATGACAAGTTACCTTTTCGGGACTTTTGATCCTTTTTTGGGGACAAAAAGACGCAAAAGTTGAAAAAGACTTGCCCCTTTTAAAAGCTAAGCCCCTTACCTTTTTCAAGAGAAAAAGGACCAAAAAAGACATCTGAAAAGGTACATAAGGATTGAGAGAAGGTACTTGCTCAGTGCTCAGGTCCGGATTGTTTTGGAGCTTGCGCACGATCTTGACGAGGCCGGAGGTTGAATTCACGGCAACTGAGCGACCCTCCTGAGACACCATCCGGTCTCCCCAGTTCGCCCTCGAGAATTTGTCCAAACGATGGCCCGGGATAACGAGCCCTCCTTATTCGGAAGCCCTCAGCTTATTGAACTTTCTGGGGTTTCTCCGTGATCCGGGCCTTCGGCCAAAAGAAAACATTTTCACTACTGCAAGATCGTTTGTCTATGCAGTCGAAAATAGTCGTTATGTGTCTTCAAGTTGACTGTTTTCTGAGGGTGCGTCACTTGGCTGATGCTCATTGCTTGTGCCGGTCCCGGCATAGCGGTTTTCTTCGCATCAACAGTCGGTTGTCTGAACACTGAACATAAGATCCGTTGAGCGCATCAAACGGGGTGTGAAGCCAGTGAATCACTCCAAATATCTAACAGTGTGGGGGGTGATTTGCATGAGGAAATTGTGAGTTGGGTGCAGCCGAGGCAGCCAAGTTCTCGGCAAGACTCTAACTCGATCTCTAGCTGGACCTTGTCTTACTCTCAACCAACCAAACCAGGCCCGCCTGAGGCCTCTAAACTCCGCCAGGATATCAAGAACTAGTCAACCAACAGCGGCACCGTGCCCAAGCCGTGCCGCGTCTCTCCGCCGCCTCGCCGCGCCAAAAAGGGTAGATGCCGGAACTCGAAGCGATCGGCGCTGTGCAAATGACACCCTGTGCTCTGTTGGTTCGAAGTTATTCGAACTCTAAATCGTTCCGCTGCGATTAAAAAAAATTCAGAGATCCAGATTAGGCAGGTTCCGGCGAGCACATCCGGGGAAAACCCGGGGTTCTGCATAAAATCTATTTTGGGTCGGGGATGTCTGCTTGCAACCGGGATTTGTGAATAGAATTATCCAAGACGAGATATAGCTATGGGCTTAAAGGATCTGAACCCAATTGAAGTCCTACAGCGCACAAAAGGAATGAAAAGGAAGATTTTTGCGACATTTTCCCACACTCCAAAACACCTGCCAAATTTAAATATGATTCCACTTCTGGTTCCAACATCGGAACATTCATATCTTCTACAGCTGGAGTCCAAAAATTCTGAAAATATTTCAGAGCCTTAAGAAGATATCAACTACGGGTTAGTGGTCCCTAATAAAACTGGATGCGGCTGATAGGGGCTTCTGATCTTCTCACGGGACCATCAATGGATGGTCCCCCCGTGAGAAACCAGCACCGTTAATCTCCACCAAGATCTCAGAGGCGGAGGCCAGAAAACTGGAGACGACTAGGCAGTCTGGGCCGGACTGGCAGTGGCGGTGTGACACCAGTAATGTTTGAGTAATGCTCTTCAAGTCTTGCGGAAAGAATGGCAAAAATCTTGCGCAAATTTCACCTTCCCCATCCTCTGCGATCGCAAGTCAAGAGGAAACAAGAAATATAGGCTGTCTGCTTTCCGGCAACGCCTCCCGAATCGACGTTATCATGGTGTACACTTGCCTGCCTACTTCTACCGCCCGGGGGAATCCTATCCCGATATCGTGTCAATTCCAGGCTCCAATGTCCGTCATGCTGCTATTTCCACCCATGCACCATCTTGTCCGATTAAACCCCTCCCGCCGCTTGCCGTTGTTGCTCGCCCCCGCTCTTCTTCCCTTCTTGCACAGGCGAAACTTATTAGTCTTAATTCAGGTTCTCTTTCCGCTTCCTCGGCAACCGCTGACTCATTCTCCTCCTGCATGTGTTTGACATGACAGCCCCTTCCTTGACAATGCCTAACTTTCCGGCGCTTCGGCATTACGTCCGAGTCCAGAAGCAACTTAAGTATAAGCACGCAGCTATCCGTTCCATTCGCCTTCTTCCCGATCGATATCCGGAGTCTGTGCTCCGTTTCTAACAGTTCTCTTGGGTATCGTTTTTTGGATCTTCAAACGTCGTTTTGGTTCTCCTCAAAATGTCATCAACTGCATACCTGGACCCACCTCGTCGTCATGGCCCTACGGTGCATATCCTGCTCTCGATCACTCTCATTCTGATATGCTTGCAGGAAACATGCTTGAACTGCTCCTTAGCAAAGAATACGGCGATGAGTTTCAGTGGCAGGAAAGGTACGGGCCAGTGTATTCGATCAAGGGCTGTTTCGGGGAAAGTGCATTTCTTGGGATATCGCAAAGCTCTTACCTATTACAATAGGAATCTCGATTGATGATTTCAGATCCTTTGGCCGCGAAATATGTGCTCAACGCCCCTATTTTCGTCTTCGAGGCCGCGCATCAAAAAAGTATGAATTGTCTGTTTGGATTCGGTAATGTAGTTCTCGCACAAGGTGAATATATTTTATTCGTCACTATTGCCCCCAACTCGGAAATAAATAGCCGAAAGACACCGGTACCTTCGGAGTCTTATGAATCCCATCTTTTCCGCGAAGCGCGTCCGCGCGTCGCGTCCCAATCTCAAGGAAAGAGGAAATAAGGTTTGTCGATACCACATGTTGCATTCAATGAACGACTAAACACACTGAATGACTGGAGCTCGTAGATCGATTGGAATCGCTAGGCTTTCCTGGAAACACCGTGGACATATCTGGTGAATTACACAGGGCCATATTGGATGTAGTCGGGGATGGTGACTTCTTAATATTATCCCGCTGCCGGATTCATTTCCGCCGTACTGCCTTGCGTCCCAAATCTAACACGATGCAAGGGTGGGACATTGGGATGGGTGCTGTACAGGCTCGCACAGATGGAAGATTATCAGCATGCACTGCGCGATGAAATCCGGCTTGCAACTGCAAAGGGGACGGGTGACCCAGATTATGACAAAATGCCGCTTTTGAACGCCATGATCAACGTGGGTAGTCAGTCCTCTTTCCACTCAACGTATTTGTTTGAATAATCAACCGCATCTCTCAGGAGGTTCTACGATTCTACCCAGCCTTCCCCTTGGCGGAGCGTATGGCCACGGAAGACTGTGTCCTTCCTCTCAGTCAACCTATTATCAGCATCGACGGAAGTCAAATTTTGGAAATACCCATAAAGAAGGGGCAATTGTTCTTCGTAGCGATTGCCTCGTACAACAGGTATCATGTACCTCGGACGTCTGAGCACCGAGATGAACACTGATCGTATCTTCCCAAGGCTGGCATCGATCTGAGGATCTGACGCACTGGAGTTTCGACCATCACGATGGCTCGAGGGTGACCCATGCAAAGGCAAAGGTTTGGGTCTTGGACCCCACGCATCTTTGTATATCTAGGCTTTTACTCTTCTTTCGATTTATTGACAAATACACTTTTCGGTAGGTTGTCATTCCTCTCTGGGCCTGCCGCCTGTCCTGGGCAAGTCTGATGTCTCACTTCAAACTTTGATCTCTCAGACTCACCGCAGTCATCTCTTCAGATGGCGTCTTGCGTAAATCTTTTTCATCTCTCTTTTGCTTCCCCGCGATCTCTAATCTTTGTTTCTTTTTGCATAGAATTCTTATGATTCAGGTCTTTGTCACGGAGCTCGTTCGGAAGTTTGCGTTGAGCCTGCCGGAGAACGACTCGGTTCGCGCGTGCTTTGCGGTAACATTGGTTGCCAAGACTACCGATGGGGTTCCGAATCTTCCCATACATATCGAGACTGTCGCGTAGCTTGTCAATGTGTTACTGGTCCCGCCGGGAAATCTACCCCCATGTCATCCGACGGCGGTTGTGCCTGGACAGCCGGTGTAAGAGGCGTCCACTTGTGCTGTTCATACAATCTCATCCGAGTTGTCATCCCCGCTGTCGGACTACGAGGAATCTTCTTCGTCTCGTGGTCTTGCGCAGGAGGGGCCAATCCAATCAATTCGGACGAGGACCGGGATCGGTTAGTTAGGTCGGAGCTTGCCATTAGTTAGTGAACATTAAGGCACGCCCGTCATCCAATTAATAAATCTTTGTCCTATCTCGCTTCTAGGCCTCTATCAGTGCAAGCCAGAATATACGAAGGATTCAATAATTAATCCATCTCCAGACCAACTCCTGACCCCAGTGGCCCTGTATTAAAACTGCTCAACGCCTGGGTCCATCAAGAGAACCTTCAGTTTACCGAGAATCTCCCCCCTATACGTTATTGATGATTACCACAAATGCCGGTCTGAACGAAGCGAAACCATCCCGATATGAACGTAAAATGAGGCTGCTTCTAATCGTCTGATTCCGCACTCATGTATGAAGGTGGTCATGCAAGTGCCGGTATCATCCAATCTGGTTCTGTTAACTGCATGCTTATGGCGGTCTAAGTGTACATTTATTCGGCCGCAAGATAGGCCATGCACGTAAAGCTTTGAGTCGAGAACTCGCCGTGTGTTAAACTACGTCCGATTGCTGCGCTGGCGGGAGTTGAGAAACGAGAGTGGCCATGGGGAAGTGAGTTGCCCTTGAGTCGAGAGTTGCTGTAACGGGTACGCCTTCGCGTCTATTTCTTTTTCAACCACATCACCCCGATATGGCAATTACCTCATTCCCTCGTCCCTCCCTGTCCTCGCTTCTACTTTACGCCGTCTATTCTATTACCTATACATTCCTGACGTCCTTGACGTCGCACTCGTGCCTCGATTGATTACTCACCCATTCATTCACTTACACATCCGATCCATCTCCATTTCCCTCCTATCCCTTAGATACTTATATACGCAGCATGTACGTCGAAATACTTCAGTCAATCGACTACTTACACCAGTTACTTTCGTCCGAATCTCTATCTCTCGTGTGCCGGGATCTAGCCGACTGCTCCCCGTCACATATTTTTAACTCTTGATACCTCGTCACTGTCTCGCTGGTCCCCTCTGGTCTGATCAACCCGTCCACACCGCTTTACTTTCGACGCCAACACCGACTGAACGATGTCCGCTACTGCTGCTGATATCGCGACCCGTCCAACTCGCTCGGCTACCCGCGCTGGTCACTTCGAGGCGCCGCCCTGCGTGTTTGGACCCTCCCGCTCGCCTTCCCCCTCGGACGGCTCTCCTGCCCCTGAGGAGAACGTCCTGGCAAGCCCCGACTCCACCACCGCGCTGTACAGCACCGCGGTGGCTGGAGAGCCTGTTCCTAGTGAACACGGCTTGACTGTTGACGCCTCTGGCGTCTCCAGCGCGCTCTCTGAGCCCACGCCGCTTACCAGCGACGTTGACTTCGGTCAAACCCATCGTGACGACGATGGAAAGCAAGGGTCTTGGACCCCGGTTGATAATAAGAACGCGCGCTCGCACCGCGAGCGCTCTTCATCTACTACTAGTAGTCATAAGTCCAACAGCATTGTTGAGACTAAAGTACCTACTACTGTAGTGGGTGATAAGTCGATTATTGACCGCGCTACGGCCGAGATAAGCTACGAGGAGTTGCTGACCCTCTCTCGTAGGCTCCTTACCTTGGCTCCTAATGGGGAGTCCATGGTGTCTGTGAAACCCCAGGGAAGCGCACCTGTTGTTTCCATTCCCTCTTCACCGGTGACGTCCACTCCGGTGCAGCCGAAGGTCTCACTTCCTCGGAAGGAGGCTGTGAATGTTCTAAAGAAGAAGTTTAGCTTCGGAGAAATCGATCGCCCCTGTCTTAGATGTGCCGATCCCCGAATCACCCGTCGTTTCGATGGGCGAAGGCCCTTCTAAGCCTAAGGGAAAAGGAGCTGACCCCAGGAACTGGGAAGACATCAGCTTTGGAGACTTCACTGAAGCGGACTTCAATGCCCAGCGCGAAGCGCTGGCTAATTTTGCGGAAATAAACCGTGTGATTAAGGAAGAAGAGGTGTCCACACCTTCTGGATTTTTCAGAGACCCTGTCTCGAAATCCCCTGTTACTGAGCCGCTGCGTACACAGCCGGCGTCGGTACAGTTTGTTCCCGAATCAAAGGCCGAAGTGCCCGATTCGATTGCTTCTGAGACCCGCCCCGCGAAAGGGGACAGTATTGCATCTGGCCAGACCAAAGATGAACAGATCGCAGAGTTGAAAAGACAGCTCGGCGATGTGAAGCAAAAGGAACGCACCGAGAGAGCTTCCAAGAAGTCGATTAAAAATCGAACCAAGGAAACTGCTCGCGATAATATCGCGGGTTTGATGCACGGCGAAAGAATTTCGTCTAAATCCAACTCGGAGAATACCCGACTTACTCCAGGCCGAATTGCGGCTGGAAGTTCGCTCGATAAGGCCATTCGTGGTGCAGCGAATATGAGATCCTCTCCCCCTGATTATGACCCGTCTGATGACTCGTCAGACCCTGGTTCAGATAGCGACCACGGTTCCGCTAGTGAAAGCGGGTTAAGCGATCAAGGGAGACGTACCTCAGCTGCTTCAAAGCACCGTAGAATGTCCGCGAGACATAGCAGCGGCCCTCGGGAGCGCATGCTTTTGAAACCAATCCCACCTACCAAATATGACGGTGAGGTGGATTATACCGCGTTCCAGCGCTTTGTGCGCGAAGGATCTGCGTACGTAAAAATGGGACGGGTCCCTCTCGAGGACCAAGTCTTCTACCTTTCGTACTATCTGAAAGGGAAGGCATCCGATTTTTACAATCAGGTTGTGGTTTCGGAAGAGGAAACTTACACGATGAAGAAGTTCTTTATTGAACTGTTTGATTTCATCTTCCCTCCCGATTTCCGCAACATGCAGCGGAAGAAGTTGAACCGCTGCTATCAGAATGAGAAGAGCGTCACCGCTCATGTAGCTGAATTCATTCAGATCTACAACACCATCGGTCTCAACGACGACCAAGAGAAGGTGGTTAAAATCTGGAACAGCTTCCGCGGCGACATACAGCAAGAGCTGTATCGCGATAAGCTGGATCCTGAGCTTTCGACCTGGAAAGAGGTCGTCAAAGCGGCAGAACGCGCTGAGGTTTTGCTCAAGGCAGGCGCCAAGAGCAAACCCTCCCAGAACAACTCCAAGTCGACTCAGAGTCAACAAGGAGGTTCGTCCCAGGGCAACCAGAATGGTTCCTCTAGTGGACGTAACAACAACGCTTCTTGCGGAGGGTTTAAATCCCGCGGGCGCGGACGCGGAGGGCGGAAGAACTCCGCTCCCCGTGGTGTTTCTTTCCAAACAAATGCTGTTCACCTACCTGGGAACAACAAGTCTTCTCCTCCTGAGAAGAAGATGTCCGCTGAGCGTCGCAATGAGATGCTAGCTAAGGGACTGTGTTTCACTTGCTCGGAACACGGCCATGTGGCGCGCGACTGCCCAAAGAGCTCGACTGTGAAGTCTAAAACGAAGGGTAAACCACCTGGCAGTAATACTATCCAGGTTGCGTCCACATCCGCTGTGAATAATTCCCTTTACGAGAGCACGGAGGTGCTCGAAACCTTGCATGTCGGCGCAATTTTGCACGACCTGTTGGAAGTCGAGGAGGGCGGGGTGCCCATCCAAAGTTCTGAACTTCAGACGATGGAAAATTTCGATTTCCAACATGACGACTCACCAGTTAATCCAATTGGTGATTTGTATGCATTGCAAGCCCAGCTTGCCCTTCAGTACTCACAACCGTACCCAGGCGACGAATCCATGTCAGCAGACGAGTGCTGGCAGGATGAGCGCTTCGGAGTCTGTCGGTTGAACGATTCCGAGTACATTATATTCGATCATGAGACGAATGAGGAGGCTATGCTTGAAGTAAAGTACCTCCAGTGCTCCGAGTTTAAGCTCGGAGCATGGTATGAATGGAGACGCATGGAAGCATTGGGACTTGATCCCGACGCTTTCCCCCAAGACGAACAGTTTGACGTCGAATTGGGAGACGCGCTTGTTGATGGCACATGCATCTTGCTCGGCCGAGAGGCCCGAGACCCATCCCGCTTCGAAGTCGAAGAGAATGGATGTGGAATGCTCACCATTCGGGACTCCATCCTCGATGTTGAGGTCCGATTGGTCAAGTCCGAGTTGTTAAATGAACAATTCGACTTGATGGCTTGGTGCAAAGCGGCGTTTGATGCCGCCAACGCAACCGTGGGAGAACCCGATTTGATGTCCGTGCCTGACACGGACTTCGAATGGGTTTCCTCAGACTCTGAACCCGAGCACTTCAGTGAACCTTCGAGCACCCCTTCGGGGATGCCATCGCTGCAATCTGTTTCAGACACCGACTCCGAGGCCTCTAGTACGGCCTCGGACATGCCGTCTTTGCAATCCGTATCTGATTCAGATGCAGGTTCAGACGTCGATGACGATCCCATTAATTATGGTACCCAGGCTGAAACCTGGGAGGATCGTCTCAAGCTGTGGGAGAAGGCCACCAACGAGAGCTGGGATTATTCTCCCCAATCTTCAGCGGAAGATTTGAAAATTCGCACTCACCTTATTGGTGATCTGCTCGGGAATGCAGTCGCTGCATATCTCGAGTATATGCAGCCTTTCCCTGGCGATGAAGACATCTGGTGGAGTGACGAGAGACGGGAACGTCCTCGTTTCACTGTCACCCAGATCTCCAAGGATTTGTATACCATATACGATACCTTCTCTGAAGAGATCACCGAGATGCCCGTGGAATATCTACGGGTACCTTATTTCAGTCTGGCAACCTATTATGCTGGATTGTGCGCCCAGCGCAGCGAGGTTCGTGACTACGAACCGTATGAACTTCATCGCGAAGTTATTGGCGAGTTATTTTCGGATGCTCTGCAACAATATTTCGTTGAAGTTGCCCTTGAATTCCCGTCTTTCAACGAGTTGAGCGTCAGCAGGGTTCTTCGTGAACCTGATGATCTTGAAGGACCGGACACCTTCGAGATAAATATCCCGCTTGAAGGACGAGATCTCCAGGAATATATTCCTGAGGAGGATCTGATGAATCCTCGCTTGAACATGGTCAAGTGGATCCACCGTCGTGTTTCTCAGGCTATCAGAGCTGACGAATACACCGGTCCTTGGTGGGAGAATTCACGCACC
Source organism: Mycena olivaceomarginata (assembly GCA_029378375.1). Taxonomy (NCBI): domain Eukaryota; kingdom Fungi; phylum Basidiomycota; class Agaricomycetes; order Agaricales; family Mycenaceae; genus Mycena; species Mycena olivaceomarginata. Next base: position 69,780 of record JARKIC010000950.1, on the reverse strand, counting down.
AAGGATTACTTTGGTTCCCTCTTCGACTTCGAAGAGCCTGAGGAATCGAGTGGTAACACCCTATTCTGTGGTGGTGCCCAGATCCCGCCCGATTCCATGAAAGGAATCTCGAGAACGGCTTCAACGCCACGAGTCCCGCAACGTGTGGTAGCCAGGCCACTTGTAATCGTGATCCTAGTGAATGGTCACCCAGTCCGTGCACTGGTTGACTCTGGTTCCCTCGGAGATTTGATCTCCACTACCGTTGCGGATCAGCTTCAGTTGAAGCGCGACGAATTGACCGAACCTATCACTCTGCAGTTAGCAGTGCAAGGTTCTCGATCCAAGATCAACCACTCCACCGTGGTTACGTGCCGTTATCAAGATATCGACGACGAACACACCTTTTTTATTGCCAACTTGAGCGGCTACGATATGATCTTGGGCACCTCTTGGTTGTTTCAACATCAGGTGAGCATCGGTTTAAACCCTGCTCGTGTTTGCGTCGGGAGTGCTAAACCCTTACCTCTAGAAGGAGTTGCCACTGCCAAAATATTTGCTGGAGCTTTAAACGTTCAGGAAGAATCCCTGGAGGCAGCTCGAGAGGAACTGCTGAAATACGCACAGTCCATATGCCTTGTAGCGTCTGATACTCCATTACCCCCTCTACGGGCAATTAATCATTCTATCCCTCTCATTGACGAAGATAAGATTTTACCGTGGCGCCCTTCTCGTTGCCCCGAAGCTTTAAGGCCCCAGTGGGACGAGAAGCGGAGGGCGTACATTAAAGCAGGTCGTTGGCAGATCACCAACTCTGGCAACACCGCCCCAATGTTGCTCATTCCTAAGGTCAAAACCAACTCTCCAAAATTGCGAGTGGTTGTGGATCTGCGCGCTCGTAATGCGAACACGCGCAAGATGACTTCCCCGCTTCCTGACATCGAAGGAATTCTTCGCCGAGTTGCCCGGTGTAAATTTCGCTCTCTGATAGATGGTCAGGATGCGTATGAACAAATCCGAGTCATACCGGAACACGTTGAACGAACGGCTGTTAGCACGCCGGATGGAAATATGGTTAGCCTTGTGCTTCAACAGGGAGACTGCAATGCGCCTGCGACGTACCAGTCTCTTATGAACCATATGTTCTCCGACTATATCGGCCGGTTCATGGACGTCTATCTGGACGATATCGTGATTTATTCTGATACCTTGCAAGATCACATTAAGCACGTCAAATTAATTATTGACAAGCTGAAGGAGCAAAGTTTCTACCTGAATGCCAAGAAAATGCAACTCTTGAAGGTTGAACTCAAAGTTCTCAGCCGAGTGGTTGACGATCAGGGAATCCGTATGGATCCTGACAAGGTTGATTCAGTTCTCAACTGGAAAGTCCCCACTAACCGCGACTTACTTCGTGGATTTCTTGGTTTGGTTGGCTATCTCACCGAAGATCTTGCCCGAGCTCGAATCATGATGGGTATCCTTCATGATTTAACCAGCGATTCGGTGCCATTTCGCTGGACCCACACGCATCAGCGTGCTTTTGAAGATGTAAAGCGCGTCGCTCACCAGAGCCGTGAGCACAGGCGGAAGCCCTTAGTGTATGGGCCGAAAGCCTTACCTGTTTGGTTGGTTACCGACGGTTGCAGTTCAGGCGTGGCAGGAGTTGTCTGCCAAGACACTGACTGGAAGAACGCAAAGGTTGCGGCCTTTTTCTCTGCGAAATTAAACGCAGCTCAGCAAAATTATCCTGTGCACGAAATTGAAATGCACCTTATGAATCAGAAGAACCTGTCTGGCCGTCAGGCCAGATGGATTGAGAAGACCTCGAACCTTGAGTTTGAAGTCCGGTATGTTCCTGGGACTGAGAACGTCCTTGCCGACGCGTTGTCGCGTATTTATTCCCATGAGTCCCCTGGGACCGTACGTGCTCGGTCGGAATATACCTACCATGATGTTATTGATAACGACGTCTTGAACATTGGTTCAATTTCGATGCCCGTGTTTGCTGGACGCGAGGCTACCGCTCTAACGAGCGATAGGATTACCAGATCCATGGCTCGCACCGCTTCTGGTGTCACGGAGCAACCCAAACCGCCTTCGAAAGTTCGATTTGCGGATCAGCAATTCTTTGGGTCCCTAGGCGACCCAAAGGAGGGCGGGGGTACACAGAAGAAAAACTCGCCTGCAAAAACTCAAACCACTGAGTTGAAACCAAAGAAAACGGCGAAGCCCGCAGCTTCGCCCACACCTCAACCGGTTGAACCACATGTTCCCAATGGAGAATCTTCTACTGTTCCACTCCACGACGATGCCGTTCCTTCTGAACTTGATTCAGAACTGGAAAGCATGGATGAATCCCTGCTCGAAGTCGTTAACAGCGGATGGATAGGCTTGGATATACCCAAGCTTATTACCAACAGATACGGTGAAGATCCGTTCTTCAAGCACATTCTTGACGAGCCGAAAATGTACCGCAATTTTGAGGTCAAAGATGGGTTAATCTATCTCAAGAGGTCCGACCGACACGTCCTATGCATTCCCCGCATTGATTACAAGGAACGCAGCTTGCGTGAATTGATCATTTCGGATGCCCACTCAATTCTGGCTCACCTGGGATTGAGGAAGACACTGGATTACCTCCGGGATTACGTCTGGTGGAAGGAGATTGTGGACGATACCCGCAGTTTCTGTGAAACTTGTGTTACTTGCATGCACAGTAAGCCGAGTAATAAGCGGCCGTACGGGTTGCTTTATTCTCTGAACCCACCTACTCAGCCCTGGGAGGCGATTGGAGTCGATTTTGTGGGACCCTTGCCCGAATCAAAGAATCGAGACGGAGTGTTTAACTCACTCACCGTTGTGATTGATCTACTCACCAGCATGGTTCACATCATCCCGAGCCGCATCAATTACACAGCCCGGCAGATGGCCGAACTAATGTTCGAACACATCTATAAACTCCACGGCCTTCCTAGGTTTATCGTGAGCGACAGAGACGTACTGTTTACCAGTACTTTCTGGAAACACTTACACAGCTTGGTTGGGACCAAGTTGAACATGTCTAGTGCATATCACCCGCAATCTGACGGCGGTACTGAACGCGCCAACCGCACGGTCACTCAGATGCTTCGCCAATGCATCGATGCTAACCAGAAGGACTGGGTCTCGAAGCTTCCCGCGATTGAATTCACGATGAACTCCGCTCGCTCTGAAAGTTCTGGATACTCACCATTCTTTCTCAACAATGGAAGAATGCCTCGTTCTCTTCTCTGGAACATCGACCGCGACTGCGGGTACCCTGGCGTTGCAGCTTTTGCTCTGAAACGCCGTCTGGCTATTATGGCCGCCCACGACTCGATTCTGGCTGCTCGTGTCAAGCAGACTCGCAATGCCAATGGGAAACGGCAGGAATCCCCCTTCGCCAACGGGGATCTTGTGTATCTTTCTACCAAGAATATCAAGTTTGAAAAGGGATTGGCTCGCAAGCTTATACCCAAATATATTGGACCGTATCGCATCCTACGCGATTTTGGAAACAACTCATACGAGCTTGAGCTGTCTTCTAACTTGAAACAAGGCGGGCTTCACTCCGTATTTCACGCCTCCCTTTTGCGCGTGCATATTCCTAACGATGATAGATGTTTCCCCGGACGCCTGGATAATCAACTTGGTTTATCCCGCGAATACGAGACCAACGAGTGGGCCGTTGATCGTATTATTAGCCACTATGGGCGCAAGTCCGAGGCGATCTTCGAAATTCTGTGGAAGTCAGGAGATAAAACCTGGATGCCCCTCGAACAGGCAGAACAGTTTAAATGCACTGCCCGAATATCTTGAGACTCAAGGTGTCTCGGGTATCGAGGAACTCCGGTACGGAACTGGGAGACCTCCTGTGGGAGATGAGACACTCCTATCGGGCTGTGTTAGAATGCAGCTCTCGGGTATAAATACTCTGGAGGGCGAGACGATTCTTCAGTCGTTCTCCCTCTCCAGACTTTTACCCTCTTACCCTCATCCTATTCACACGATGCCTCTCAATTGCGACTACGACCGGGACCATGTTCCTCGCCAGTATCACGCCTACAACCGTAACCACGAGGAGCTCGTGCGCCTCGACCGTGAACACTTCCTGATGAGCTTCACCGACCCACCCGCCATTATCGCTGCGCAGCAGGTCCAGATTTACTACCTCCACCACATGAAGGTAGGTCGCTCCTAGGTACACCATCAGTCCAGAACCCTTACGGACACAAAATGTTCGCTGAGTACATGAATCAACACACCTCTGTTGGTTTAGGATTCGCATACGTCGACACGGAGGACGACTGTTCCACCGTCTATCCACCCACAGGCTTTGAGCCTGCAACTCTTGACGAGTTCTTGGTGCGTTATCGCGCGCTCTTGTTGGATGTTCGACCTGAAACTTACCTTGCATTTCCTCAGGTTACCGACGCCGATTTCGAACTTGGAGAGATCGTTCGCAAGGACCATGTCCAGGTATCTCGCAAATGGTATGACCTCCAGGTCCAGACGATCCAGCACTGCGATGTCGGGCGGTACGACAAGATGCAGGACAGCAAGGCTGCTAAGAAGATCAAGGGCGGCGTCCCTGATCTTTCGACGCCTGAGGCACGCTCTGGGATGGCCAGGAAGCGTGCCTTGGGTAATGCCGACGCTGACCATCGCTCTGGCAAGAGGCACCGCAGTGAGACTGAGACCCGGGAGGGGACTCCTGTCTCAGTGCGCGGTACTCCTTCGGAGTGCGATGGGACTGAGACTCCCGCCCTTCCCTTCGCTTCGTCTTCGTCCTTCGGCGGCTCCATCGCTGGGGACAAGACGCCCCGTTTCTCTCCTGAGGAGGAAGTTATTCTCGCCGATCTTAACAAGGAGGCGGATTCCGAGGTTGAGAAGGTGTTGAAGGCGAAGGAACTCAAGGAGAAAGAACTCAAAGAGAAGGAGTCTTCCAAGATGGCGGTTGACTAGAGGTCGCCGTTTGCGTCGACCTGGAGGGCGTATGTAATGGGTACGCCTTCGCGTCTATTTCTTTTTCAACCACATCACCCCGATATGGCAATTACCTCATTCCCTCGTCCCTCCCTGTCCTCGCTTCTACTTTACGCCGTCTATTCTATTACCTATACATTCCTGACGTCCTTGACGTCGCACTCGTGCCTCGATTGATTACTCACCCATTCATTCACTTACACATCCGATCCATCTCCATTTCCCTCCTATCCCTTAGATACTTATATACGCAGCATGTACGTCGAAATACTTCAGTCAATCGACTACTTACACCAGTTACTTTCGTCCGAATCTCTATCTCTCGTGTGCCGGGATCTAGCCGACTGCTCCCCGTCACAGTTGCTAGTACTCTTGTTAATTCTGAATGGAATGAGAGTCTGAATGTGGGAAGGTGGGAATGCCCACATGCATCTGTTGCTGCTGCAGTGAAGGACGAACGGCTGGTCTGCGTTTTGAACAATTTATACTGCGCCATGGACCGATGACCTAGGCATTTATAGAGAAAGGTGAATGAGGGCACTGCACGGGTGAGGGGGGGAAAAGAAAACAAAAAAAAAGCAATCAATCAAAGTCATGCACTCGGATGCGGGGAGTCGAACCTCGAGTTCCCAGTTACTCTATCACATGGGCCTATGTAGATCGCAGAAGAATGAGCTCGAGTGATTCTACAGTCAAAATGCGTCAAACATCCTGAGAATTAGAATGGATGAAAGCGAGCGCTCACCGTACCCTCACATCTAGGGCCTCAGGGAAGGTTGCAAGAGGTTGACCTGATTTCAGCGGTTTGCGCGCATGGAGGTTTGACGGGAAAGACCGGAGAAAAGCCGAAACAGCACCCTATACAGAACGAATTGCCGAATCGGAAAGGAGTCCGAAATAAAATAATCCGCTGTTTAGCCCTCAGCCTCTGAGTTGCCGGCGAGGATTGAGTGAGAAGGTCAGGCCTGAGACTGCGATCTTTTGAGTACTACGCAGCTCGTCCAGGATTCGCATGTGCCATGCGTGTCGCAGAGCCTTGAAAGGAGATGGTAGACAAGTCGAAGCCAATTCAACCTCATGCAAAAGGAGGAAGGGTGTTTTCCTGGGTGGATGTCCGCGCCGACGAAGCAGTAGATGGTGGTTTTGGGAGAGGAGAGTTCAGGCCCACGGAATATACGGTTCGATGTCCGATCCTGATGCGGACGGATTGGGCCCCAAAATGGCCTCTATGTCTCATCACAATGCGGACATTTTTGGTCAAAAAAAACGCGAAGTCCGATCCAAATCACTGACGGATGGGATAGGTTGCCATGAAGTCCGATCCTAATGCGTACATTTGCACCGTCAAGCCAGGCAAATTCCGGCCTGTAGTGGAGTGCAAAGCTCCTACAGCAAAAATGATCCCCAAATCAACCTAAACCACCCTTTTCAAGCGCCCAAGGTACCTTCTCGCGTTTGGAGGTCCGATCCAGAGTGCTGACGGACGGCGGCAACAAATGGTCTACCTGATCACAATGCGTACGCTTCTCTGGGTAAAATCCATGTACGGAAAGGGCCAAAATCCGCGCAAATGGATCGAACATATAATCGTAGCCTGAGAGTTCGGGATCACCGGCCCGGTCTTTCCGATTGCATCCGAAACCTCCTGCCTTTTCTCTCGCCGACGCTCATCTCCCTTGGATGCCTTGGAGCTGCTTCAGTCTGGTCTCTCAGTGCGTACGATGCACTTGTGAGGTTGGGTGAGGTGCTTACTCTCCGTTTCTGCTCTTCTTTCGGCGTCGCTGGTGTTGGTGGGGACGAAGGTGACGCTGCTCGCGCGTCGTCTAGCAGGACTAGGAACGCGCATGCTGCGTATCATACAGAAGCGGGAGACCGAGCGCATCGAGCAGCGTATGCATGCAAGGCATGCTCATGATCCTGGGTGATGATGATGTGTCGGACGCGAGATGATGAGGGGATCGCAGAAGCTGGCGTCGCCATGTCGCTTGGCCGGTGGTGCGTGCATCGCCGTATGATGATCTCTGGGCGAAGATGATACGAAGCGGCGTACTGCGCGGAGGACGATGGGAAGGCGGAAAGCGGAGGGCTTGCGCTGTCTGTGCTGTCGAGCTCGGATATAGATGTTCGCAGCTCCATGAAGCAGAGCCGAATGGGAAGCTCCGACCCTCGGGGAGCGGCGATGGCGCGCATCGAAACGACCCGCGGGTGCAGGTGCCCGAGCTCGTGTGGAGGTGCTTTCAGGGTGCTAGATCCTCCGGGGCTGCAGACAGCGGCGTATGCATTGCGTGCGGCCGCATCCTCGAGTGGCGGGGTTGGTAAGCGGGAATGAGAGTCCTGAGGAGTAAGTAACCGTCGTATGGTGCGCCCGACGAACGAGAGGACGTGCCTATCGAGGGAGCAGCTAGCTGCCTATCCTCGTCTTGCGCAGTCTCCTTTCCTCTTTTGTCTTCGTCGTTCCCCTTTTCCTCCCCTTCATCCTCCAACCTCCGCGCTAACAGACCTCTCCCCTCCCAGCCTAGGTCTGAATTTGCCCCGAGGACTACAACCCCCGGCGTCCGCGTCCGCCCTTGGTTCGCGCAAGTCTTCGCGTCGCCCATTTGCCCATAATGTCGCCTCAAGCTACGCGCTCGCAGCAGTTTCGGCAGGGCTCCCCACAGCCGGACAACTCACCCGTCCCGACATGTTTGCGATGGTCTCGTTATGGGGTTCTGCGGCGAGAAGAGAGGACGGTGGCATTATACCCCAGTTTCCTGGGCACTGGGACCTGCCTTCCGCTCTCTACTTCTCCCGTACTCCGCTTCCCACTCGTTCCCCCGATTCTACCTCTCCGCTGTCCTCTCCACCACCATTTGCATCACTTATACTTGTACCTCCCTCTTCCTTCCCGTTCCGTCATCCTCTCGTGCCGAAGCTCATTGTCCCTCTTCGTTTCATATATGGCTCGACCCTCCCTCTCACTTCCTCCCCTCCCCCCTCCCTCTCCTTTCCTCCGCTTCTCCCTCGACTGCCTTAATTTTCACTGACACCCGCAGATACCGACCTCCCACAAATCCGCCACAGATTCCTTTTGGCACGTCTCACCTCCGCCAGCGCCGTCTTTGCGCCTACCGCGGTCATTGGGCATGTGCTCACGCGGGGGAGTGGTCCGTTTGGTGGGAGGGGAGGCGGAAGTGCGAGGGGAGTGCGAGCTGTGCATGCGCGGGTGGAGAAACGTCGTGCTCGGGGCTGCTAGTGGCCGGATGTGTCCTGGAGAAATTTGGTGGACGTTCGCTGGAGTAGTGGCGGTGGGCTTGCATCAGGACTTGAATGGACTTTCCTACGTACTTTGCAGACAGGTTTGGATTAGTCCACTGTAATATCTTTGCGTTTTCGTCCGGAGATGTGCAACGTATGTAGTGAATGAAAAACCATGTTTTGGGTAGGTTCCATCTCAATGAACAATTCCTGCCGTTTTGACAGGTCTTCGTGTCGAGAGCAAAGGTGAAAAGTCAAATTATCTAGTTTGGCAACTCTCTTTCCGGTTTTAGAACGGATCGTGGCTGTGTATGCGCTTGCGTCTTGCGCTCATCTTGTCTCATAAACCTCCGTTGGCGCCGTGATTCGGCCATCCAGTGGTGCGTGTATCGATGTCGCATGCATGGAGCCTTCTCTTCCGACTCAAACTGACGCGCGGACCGAATCGATCGACTGGGTTGCTATTAGACGACACCGAACGACATCCTCAAGTTGCTCGCCAGATACCATGCGCTTAGGTTTTTCATGCTTATGTATTCATCTCGAGGAAGTTTTCTTGTGCTGAGAGGTCGCTCCGGTGCGAATATCTCAGAGCTACATTAAATACTGGGCTTGTGGCCACGTCTTCCCATCCTACCAATTCGACATCTCCCAAGCTTTGTGGAAAAGTGGATGGATTTTTCTACATCCCGCATGCCAGGAAGGCAGTCGATTGCGCACCCCTGGTGGATGCTGGGGCCCGTGGTGTTTTGTGAACACACGCAGCTTCGCTCGTCTGCCAGCTTGTTTTCGGTCAAGCGGCTCGCGTCGCCAATCGTAAAATTTAATGCGTCGTCGGCCTTGATGAACGCGGAATGGGCTGCGAGGATCAATAGTCGCTGGGTGGATGGCTGGACTCTGGCGCAGGTCATTCAATCAGTGAATCCTTTTAATCGTGAGCATTCTTCTGAATCCTGGTTATATTTCTTTCTAACATTTTCGCCACCGCTTTACTTTCAATGTCCCTAACCACCTTTCGTTCCACCCTGCGTTGGCCGTCCGCTTCCTCCTGAGTGGTTCATTCGTGTAAGATTTACGTCCGCAGTCCAACTCGACTCATCGCCGATTGACCGCCATCAATTCCCCCAAAACGACTGGATCGAGAAAAAACGGCGCACTCAGATGCCGGGGGTGATCATTGATGGCCACAATACTATACCTCGTCATCCCATCAAGCTGCGTTTCTCGAAGTTGATTCTTCAACCAAGGCCGTTGCGGACGTAGTCGGCGCCCTTTTACGAAACTCTTTCGTCTTTATTCGGCCTACCGCGGGGCCAGATTGTTCTCTGGCGGCATTGGCTCCGACCTAATCTCTTGCGAAGCATACTACCGTTTCTCCCCCACCTACGATGTCTCGGTTTTTACTCTCATCAATGATCCTCTTCAACCCAGTTGCAAGGGTGTATAACTTGCGGTTCCTACTCCTTGCGACTCTCGGCACCGTCGCGTGTTCCGGGTGGACGGTGCTAGCTGAACAAGGGGAAGCTGCCATCGCATGCGGTCTGGTTATCTTCCTCCACCATTCTCTGTGGTACGTAGTCGCATGGCATTCGATCGGGTCGTGTGTTCAACGTTGCAGTCGTTTCAATTCGCCCGTGTGCGGTCTCGCTGTGATCGACATGTCACTCGTGATATGGAAGCCGGTGGTCTGTTTCTTTGCTTCGATACCTTGCATCGGAATCGTTGGAATGCTGATGAAAACCAGGCACGCTGTACTTTCTAATCTGGTCTGTAATAGAATTTGTGCCGCTCTCGATGTCCTTGCGCGCGCAACTGGTTGGATTGCTCCTATCTGTTGCCTTTAGATCTGCGACAATGGCAAAATGCAGGGTCAAGATTAGGCACCAGCAGTTTTCTTTCCTCGGCTGCTGTTCGGCCGCATACCCACCTTATACCCCGTTGTCGATACTCGTCAATCGGTCTCTGTCGAGGCCGTTAGTAAGGTACAACGGCGAAAGGTATTTCGACTTCTGACCTATCCTCTAGGGGAGAGTCAAGACACATTATCCTCGCTAGAGCCTTGATTCTCAGCTGCATTGCAGCTGCGGCTCCTGTGTTTTTTATATATATTCCATTGCAATCAAGCCTGGAAATAGTCTCATTTGCACCAAAAGCGTCGTGTACGGCGGGGATCCTGATCCTGGTCGCGATACTTCAACGGGAAATGCCACATTATTCATGGTTAGAGCCATCTATTCTTTGGTAGGACAAGTTGGCTGCTCAGCTGGAGAAAGAGGCGTCTGAGTCACACGGTTGACTCCGAGCAGTGGAGACTCCAGCATGACGTTCTGTTCGCGGAGAAATTGGCGGAGCTCAGTTCGGAAATGTCAATCCAATCGTGATCGAGGAAGAACCAATTAGGCCGGTGAGTAGATCTGCCAATTATTTGGCACACAGAACAGTCAGCATAGCGGAGACGGGAGGCAGACGGCGACGTACGTGATTCCCGAAGCGCTCAAATCGCGACCGGAGAGGCTGTCGAGGAGTTCAATGTCGGCAACCGTACACTGGATGCCGTGTCGATCAAAGGAAAGCATTCAGCGCGTCCGGGACGCGTCGCGCACTCCGTGGGGTGTCGGGATGATGGTAAGAGGGAGAGAGAGGATGCAAAAATTGTCGCTCAGATCTCGCGTGTGCAAACGGTGATCCGCCACAACCGAGCGAGATCAAGTCGGACAGAGACAGTCCCAAAATGGACATCTGTCGCGTCTGCCAAAAATGTGCCGCAAATACTCAATCTGTCTCATATCAATATCCATCTGGGTGCGCCGGATTGTATAGCCTCTAAAATTTCGCTTTGCGGCTCATTCATGCTTCACTCCCATATCCCGATCCTCCCTCACTGTCTAGTGTGGTCCAAGGTACAAAAAATCAAGTCTCGAAGCATATAGGATTGATCGGTCTTTCAAAAAGATTTCTCGCGCTCCGCGTAATTTTACTCTATGGTCACCCATTTCAAGCTTGTTTTACTCTATGAACTGGTCCGAGGTCGGGCCTTTTTGGGGCGTTGATTCTGCCTATGGCCGACCGTCTTAATAGGTAGTGACCGGCCGGGGGGGCTGCTCTGCTCGCCATATGTTGCACTTCCTTTCTGAGTGATTACACCGACTTGGGCTCAAACTTTCCCACTACTTTCCCACAGTATTACTGTGTTTTTTAATTTCAGCATTGTACGTGCTACAGTGTACATATTTGCACTACACAGTGGCGGCAACATACTATCTGGGTCCCAGCTTAACCTCTTTGGTTTACACGCGAAGTGGTATGCTAAGCCCGGCCTAATCCTTTACAGATGATTATCCTCTCGAAATTTCGTCCCCTCTTCTTGAATAAAGCCTTTGACCTGTAAATCTGTTAGTTTTCATGGATTCCTCTGAGACTCGACAGAAAATCTGCGCACCGAATGTGGTCGTTCTTTAATTTTTGGATTCGGCATGTCTCCAAGATTTTTGTGCTGCCGCTCAAGAAAACCACCAGCCTGTGAAAGTGTTAGCCGGAATTCTCAGAAAAATAGACATTAGTACCGAATGAGGTCGTTCTGGTAGTTGACGTTCCACAAGGTGCGCACCACTGTTGATGAGGAATTGAACCACCGATTCAAGTCCCCACACCTGAGCAGCCTCCACTGGTGTACCATAGTCGTCTCCTGTTTTGTTGATATCGGCACTGAGCTCAATGAGTGTGTGGACCACTGGGAGATGTCCCTTGACTGACGCAACCCACAGGGCTGTTGTGTGATGTGCCACTTGGTTGAGATCCACATCCATCTCGCCGAGTAGACGAACTACTGGCTCCTTGCCTCCATATGATGCCGCATGCAATGCTGTCCCGTGCAGACCGCCCCGTGCGTTCACAGCTGCCCCGTTCAAAATGAGGAGTTGAACCACTCCCTCATGTCCGTATTCTGCGGCCATTTGCAGGGCTGTTCCAAACCGATAGCCCTGTGCATTCACCTCAGCCCCGTTATCAATTAGCAGTTGTACAGTCGATATATGTCCCCCATGTGATGCGGCGTTCAGCGGGCTTCCAGGCCAATTTCCCCGTCCCTCTGCATTCACCTCAGCACCCTTCTCGATGAGAAGGCTTACAATAGATTCCTTTCCATTCATTGAAGCATTCTCCAGTGCTTCTCTGTATTTTCTACCTGGTAGATTCATGTCGGCATCTCTCTCAATGAGAAGTCTTACAATCGGCTCATGTCCGTGATATGAAGCTGTCTGCAGTGCTGTTCCCGGCCAAAATGCCTCTGCATTCACATTGGCTCCTTTCTCAATGAGGAGTCGTACAACTGATTCGTGTCCTGCACCCGATGCTGCTTGCAATGCAGTTCCAGCCCTTGGCCCTGCCCATGCATTAATATCTGCACCCAGCTCAAGAAGGAGGATGACAAATGATTCAAGGCCATATTCAGCTGCAGTCCGCAAAGCAGTTCCTTGAAACCCTCCCTCTGCATTCACATCGGCGCCGTTATCTATCAAGAACCGAGCAACCTCTTCTTGTTTGCCAACTAATGCACACTGTAACACTGTGTCAAAGAATGGTCCCCCAAGCCGTGCATTTATGTCGGCACCAAACCTCATCAGCAGCTGGACCATCTCAATGTGACCATAATGTGCTGCTACACCTGAGGGCCAGAGTAATATTACTTGCTTCTGTCCCCACTTCCAAGAGATGGGTGGCAATTTTTAAGAAGTTGCATGATGCTGAGATCCAGAGTAGGGAGGGTGATGAGGGCCAATCGAAAGAAACGCCATGGGGGTGATGCACCCCAGATATTTGTATTGCAGAAGAACCCATTCCATGAGGACACCTTGGAGAGAAGAGATTGAATCTTATGCTGCAGGTGCATCTCATTTTCTTCACTGATATGTGAGAAGCACCACACACTGTATTCAAGAAATGGGTGTGCAGCAGCTAATTCTGTGGCCCTTTTGTCAGCATCAGGGAGATTGTTCGCTTTCTTCAAAATGGACATTGTCAAAGTCTGTCAACAGGAAATATTCCAGACATCTTGAAGCAATGTAGGTATTGGCATTGGGGAATTGGATTGTCCGGATAGCATCAAAATAATGCTGGGTAGTATAGTGGATGAGCCGCACTACAGACATTTCCTCGTCAACAATGATCAGGCCAGCACACACTGATAGCACAACATTGATGTCAACCAGGTTATCAGGATCCAGGGTGGTTGCATTGGGTTCAATGGTTAAGGCTTCTCCAAGCTCTTCCACTGACAAGGGTCACTTTGCATAGGCAACCCAGGTAGAACTAGATGAGCCAACTGTTGGTCATCTGTGTTCTGTGAATTGATTCGACTCATGGCATCATCATATGTCTGGTTCAAATTTGCTGGCAAATGCTGAAGAGCATCACGGACTGCCTTGATAGTGTTCTTTGTGGCTAGAGATCCTGTGTGCAACTTTGCCAGCAAGAACCTAAATAGAGTTGGAATCAAGCATTCAGTAAGCCATTGAGACTAATTTGGCACAATATGCTCACATTCCCTTGACATTTTCAACAATTTTGGACTTGATTTCTTCACCCAACTCTGGACGAGTTTGAACATGGCGGGATAATCGAGAAGACTCTGTTATTTGAATGTCCACATATTTTCGGATGTCATCTTCAGTTGCACGGATTTCTACAATCTGGACCTCTGGAAAGGATGCATCAACCATGACAAGCGCTCGCCGGCGCTTCGCGCCGGCTCCCACTTCTGCCGGAATGATAGATTAAAAGCGGAGTTTAAAATGGCTTCAGACAGACAGACACACGTAATTTTAATAAAGGGGTGATGTGGGGCCGAGAAGCTATCATCAGATTGACTGTGGATCCTAGCATTGCCCTTGATAAATATTTGAACAAAATATTGCGATGATCCTCAGGGCATTCATCCAGCGCATCTATAACAAGATAGAACTTTTCCTCTTGGGCTATCACCAATTTTAGCATGTCAGATACTTCATGTATAGCAGGCCGGATGCCCTGTCTGTGATGTCGTGTGTATAGTTCAACCACTTCTGGAGAGAGTGCCTTCCCTGCAATGAGCTGTTTCCACAGACTTGTCAGGATATTCACAGGAGTCTGGACCTCTGTTTCCTTGTGGTTTAGATATATGGCAGCTACACCAATGTTGGTGTCCTGTGACTGATCCGTGAGATAGTGCACAACGAGGGACCTGTGTGTAATATCACCCCTTAATAATCACAGAGAATCAGTAACTGATGGACATACAAAAGCACAGTCTTTCCAGCACCGGCTATTTTCCCAGGTCCAATTCAGTCACAATCAGCAGAAAATCAATTACTGAATTGTGGACATATGCATTCCCCGGCACCATATAATTTTCCCGGAGCCAGATTCCCACTCTTTGAACTCTGAACAAGAAAGAAGCCATTCACCAGTTCCCGGCTGCCAAGAGCTAAAGATATCTGCTTGACGCTGTGAAAAGTTCAATGGTGGCATCCCAAGTGTCATCCAGTCAAGGATTGCCTCCTGTTGGGCCGCTGGGCAGAAATAAGTTCATGTCCAGGTGGAATGATGTTTCTGCTCACCATCACGGTGGATTTTCTGCTCTCGAGCATTATCCACAATGACCTTAAGAATACCTGAACCAACATTAGGCATCTATCCACCGATCCCACTTGAACTCACGATTATGGTTTTCTTGCTGTTCTGGAACAGTCATTGTAAATTTGTAAATCCGTCTTGGGTAATACCAAACATGAACTCACCCTTGTGATTATTTTGCTGATCCTTTCCCATGCTTCTGCCCCTCATCCCTGACTGAAGTCAGCATTTGAAGTGCAGATGAATACATTTGCAGACATACAAAATCTCAACTGCCAGCCAGACATGCAGCAGTGACTTGATGTGCTCAAATTCATCAAGGTACTCCTTGGTCTCCCTCGTCTTCCACAGTGTCCACGTGAATTGCTTTGACACCTTGGACCATTGTCCACCTTGAGCGGGTTTCAGTTTGTCTGTGAGCTCCGCCATCATAGTACGGAAGCTCTCCAACGGCCTCTTCATATGCTGAAGTGCGGCAGTGGATGGGCTAGCAGAGATACGCTTCTGCAGCTCCGTGAGAAGCGGCTCGAGGTGGTCCATTTCTGCGAACACTTTCTGCTGTTCTTCCGGAGCATTGCGGAAGTCCGTGATGTACTCCCGCGCCTTCAATGCCGTTTCGACAAGCTGGAGGCCGCCAGTGACGATGCCTAGTATTTCCGCCATGGGTGAGATGGGTGGGTGTGAAGCTTGCCACGTAATCCCCAGCCTTTAATCATACGCCCTGTCAAAAAATTCACATGATGGCGGAACGGCATCCAATTACCGTAGTTATCCACAATTGAATAGTGACGTACATTGCTGGACAGGGACCTGAACATGACCAAATATATTGCGCGGGAATGTCAACCAAAAGTTTTGCGGGCGGAATTGGCCTTATTTTGTGGATACAAAGGTCATCCGCTAGCTGGTGGCCGCCTGGCGTGTAAATGGCGAGCAGAATGTGGATTCCCTATCCAACATTAACCTCTCTTTCCCCCGACCTTTCCAGCAGCTCGGCCTTATATCATAATGTTTAACTTCTTCCAATTATACCCTGCATCCTCAATGAGTAAGCCGCCTTGCGCGGTCAGAATGCAGTGTCGCCGCACAAATGCCACGAATGATTATCACTTCTCACCCAAGTTGGTCACGGCCCGCGTCGTGGCTTGGGATCTTTCTTCCTCAGTCCGCATCCGAACTGAGCATCTGATAAGACTTACTCAGCGGCGTGGATCTATTTTTCGTTACCTCTCTTCTTAGTAAGTTACCATGCCGCGGATCCATAGAGCAAAGGGATTGGCAAAAGGATGCCCGCCAACCAATTGCTCACAGGACCTCCGGCATTTCCGTTACGTGCAGATCGGAGATATACGTCCGCGGATCTGCAACCCTGTCCAATTCGAGGGCGGGTTACGGAACCAATTTCGATGGTTGCTCTCCGACAGAGATTCTAGGAACTGGTTGAGCGCGTGTGGTTAGGATGAAAGGCACTCGCTATTCTCATACCGACCTGTCTCGCTTTCAGCAGGTCTCCGTCCAGCGAATCGCACGCCCCTCGCGCCGATCCCTCTCCCGCAGGCTCCTCACTGGAGGAGCATCCACGCGTAACCACGCCCTGGCCCGAAAAAGAGAAAGAAATACAAGGTAAAGCCACACCAAGGCTGGGGCTCCCCGACGCCACACTCGCCCAGGTGGGAAGGTCCCGAGCCGACCTGACTCTTACCCCTCACTGTTCCGCACGTGCCCCATCCCCGCTTTTCCGCCGCACCCCGGTTACCGCTGGCGGAGCCATCCATCCCCAAATTGCGCGCCGTCAGACGGCCGCATCCTGACGAAACGCAGAGAGGTAGGGAAGGGGAAGATATAAAAAAAGCGAGAACGAGACCAAGACCAGGACACGAGTGACATTACCCAGAATAAAGATGAAGAGCAGTAATGCGTCTAGCAGCGCGCGTCCGAGTCGTAAAGACGCAGGGCCACTTGGCCCCGCTTGACCGACCCATGGCGCACACGAGCCAAGATGCGCACTAGGAACGAGAGGACCACGACGCCCCACTGGACCCGCGGTGAATAGTTTTCGTGCATCTTCTCCGGTGCTGTCCGCGCACGAACATGATATAGCGCGCGCGTTGCATCTTCCGCACACGACCGGCCGAAAATGGAAGAATCGGATGAAACGACGGAGAACATAACTCTAAGTGTCGGGTCCAGGCCGAGCGCCAGCTGAGCGATATAATGCGGACGGCGGACGGCTGATGGGGTCAAGATATCTCGGTCGACGGCTGGAGTATCGTGCTGGGCAGGAGAAAAGGACGGGATGTTGTAATACGCAGAGACCCGCAGAGACGGAGTCGCTCGCATTGGCAGGATCGTCTATCTATTGCCCGTCATTTGTGGCTCTTTTCCAAGTTCGACCGGGTAGATCATTGATGGCGACCGGGGGTGTGTTAAGCTCTGGACGAGGACGTCGTGGAGCGGACGGTCGAGAGCGATGATTGGATTGAGGAAACACAAGAAAATCGAGTCCGAAAACAACCGAAACAAACATAACCACATTATGATGGTCCATGTCACTTCGGCCGATCGACAACCGGCTCTCGTTTCGCCAGAACCTTCACATTGTAAACCTGCTGCCACTCGAACTACCGCAGCAAGGACTTCCAGCCACTCGATTTTCCTTACGAATCTACGGTCCCTTCTCTTGTTTCCTTTGCTTGCCACAAGTTCATCGAATTCCTGGCTCTCTTGGATCTCTCGTCTTCCGTAGGCCGCCGCTCCTCTTCACATTCTAGCTTTTAGGTTTGGTTTCTGCTCACCTTCTAGTCTCATCTCAACCTGCGCCATACATCTGAAGACTGTTCTCTACCAAGGAATTGGGCGTGGTGTGCGGCCATCGTCCGAAGGCCGTGTTGCTGGTCCTGTTTGGGTGTGGTGTACGGACACCGCCAAACGCGGCGGGCGATTACGTTCGAAGGTTTCTGGCAGCTCGTGGTTTGACTCCCCACGCCCGAATGTCCTTCTTCTTCTTCCTATTTCTCTTCTCGTGTCATCCATTCCATCTTACGTTTCTTTTCCCCTAATCTCTGCGAGTCTGTGCTTTTGATTTCGCTGTTTTAGTGTCTTGACGTTCACTTCTCATCCTAGTTGTCACGGGCTACACTATTTTCTTCGTCCACATGCATATACCATGCATCCAAATCTCACATTCAGAAAGCAGTGTCTGATCCATAAGAGAACTTCTAACAGAGGACTCGAATGTTGTGCAGACGGCACACCACCGAGACTCGTGACGATGTGCACCTCGACGGGGTCGATTCCCCACGTTCGAATTTCACATGACGCAGGGCTATTCTTTTGCCGTCCTTGTTTTTTCGTACGTAGATTCATTCCCTACTTGGATTCTTTTCCGTGGCCCTATCTTCGTTGGCCTTATCACTTCGCTTGTACTACTAACGGCTCGTTCGATGATTGAACTGCTAGGTCGGCTATCGGTTCAAATCCGCCCGCTGGTTGAACAACGAATGAGCCCTTCAAAGCTCTCGGACGTTGTGTGCAGGACACACTCCCACCTCATATTGATCTCGCTGATGCCCCACCCGCCGCTCGTTCGTTTAAGTCGGATGTTGTGTACGGTACACCACCAGAATCTATAAGGAGAGATTGTGTATGAAGTCGCTGGCAGTACGGGGTTCGATTCCCCGCGTCCGAATATGTCTCTACGTCCGAAGGTTTTTTTTTTTTCGTTTCACACCCGGTATCAACCCGTTGAGTCCCCTCGTTGCCACCTGCGTTCTTTCGGCCACTATCCATGTGTCCAGGCGAGTACCGAGTTTTCTCATGTGCAACACCGTTGATCAGGCGATTTTTTTAACCAAATCAGGTACGGTGGTACAGGTGTAATGAACGCTGGTCTGCACACATGCCTTTGACTGAGCGGGAATGATACGGACGCCTCTGTAGACTGGGGAAGTTGTTCGCATAGTCATTTCTCCATTAATGGTAGCCGGTTCGGCTCCCGGCTGGCGTATAGCTAAGGGTTGAGATTTTTTTCCCTCATATTTTTTGCTCACTCTTCCGCTTTAGTATTTCATTTGATGGAAACCTTTGGAAGTGTAGCGCGATTAATATTAATCTCTGTTCTTCAACCTGAACTCCGATTTTTACTAAGTTGACTTTGATTTGATAATTCCACGTCGACAGGCAGTCACTGACAGGGATCGCCGCAGGCAATGAACCAATGGAAGGCATCCATGTATATATATATGCCTTTGTGGACTACGGAAGTCTCCTCGCGTACGTTATTTCCTGTCAATAGGTTATATCGAGGAAACGAGGGTTCGACTCCCTCCCGAGGCGTGGATGAGGCCGCAGCAATGGTTTTTTTTTTGGTCTCTTTTTTTCTTTTTCTTTTTTTTGGTTTGGTGTCTTTCTAAATCAGTGAGTCGACCTCATGCTCGAGACGGGACATCTCCTCATCAAGTCGGAGTTCGGAGTTCTCAGGCCGAAAGTTGTTGGATATGGGCTGTGCCGACTCCGCCGGATTGCACCCGAAACCCCTTTCGTTTTACCACAATCTCACTCGACGTTCAAGTCGAGCTGTACTTTCAAGAAACCATCTCCCGATGGCAGCCTCACTACCGGTTTTTCCCATTGACCTTGAACATCGCATTTTCGAAATCTGCGCCCATTCGCAGCCAACATCGATACCGAAGCTCATGTTGGTCGCTTGGCGGTTCAAAGAAATGGTGTTGTGGCGGGGTCAAAGTCCCAGTGCGTAGGTTCGTGAAATGGGTAGGTGATCCGGGTAGCGGTAGAGCGAACGATGGGGAATGAATATAGGAATAGGTCTCGGGCTGTAGAGTGCGAAAAGGGCGATAAAAGAGAGCAAAAATGTCGAATAATACCGTGTGAAGAGGGCGAAGCTGTATTGCGTGATTCGGGGGGTTCTGGTGGCTAAGGAGCCCACTGGCGACGATATGGGAGTAGGGGGCGAAGGTACACCGAATCCCTTCTGGGCGTATGCCCTGCGCTGGTCGCGAATATCGTGGTATGTGGCCAAGAGATGGTGATGTGGCATTATTTACAGTACAAACAATGCTGTAACATACGATAGGGGTAAGGTAAGAATACGAATAAAACCTATACAATAACCGATTTCCACATGCGGGCCCTCCGACCCTACCACAGTGTGTGGTATCAATTTTATTTCAGATATGACTTTGACTCCTGTTCTTAGGCTGGGACCGCTTCGATACCGAATGATGCCCATGTCTTATCAATGAAGGAGCTGTCCCGGGCGACTGTTCTGTTTATGCTGGCCCTCGTCCAGTCTGATGCGGCACCTCTCCTCTGCGACGATGTACGAAATTTATATCTACGGGTGACCCCTCCAGACACCATGCTTTTCATCTTATCTGCTTGCACTGGATTGGAGAACCTGTGGATAGCGACGATTCAAGATGATGAGATTCCCTTGGTGGCATTGTTACTGCTCAAACACTTCTACGGTCCCCTGCAGACACTTCTCAAATCCTCCGTCCCACCCACCGTGTTTTCTCTCAAATGACACAGATTGAGCTGCTGGGACACACAGGCCTCCGACTACTAGACAGCATGGAAATCGGGACTGCACTTGGATTGCTTCCTCAGCTCACCCATTTTTCGTTAACGACGAGGATTTTATCCCTGCCTGTTCGTGTTTCTTGGAAACGTGCAAGGCTCTTACTGTTTTAATTTGCCTCAATGCGCCGATCAGCACGTCATTGAAACCACAAGCCGATGCTATTGTGGTGCAGAATGTTCGGTTCATTGTCATGGACTGTTCTGGCTTCCTCAAGGACTGGCAGATGGGGGCACATATGGGGCAGGACTACTGGAGTCGAGCTGAGTGTTTTATCACCCTGCATTGTTCTGAAGAGATAGATGGTGCGGCTTCCATCCTTTGTGCTCTCAGCTTCCGAGTTGATCCCTCCCCAGCTCTGCAATACAAGATTCCCGACGAGGAGCACAATTAAATCACATCACTGTCAGTCTCAGTAATTCATTATCAATTCATGCACCAGCATTATTTTGATCGTTGTTCTGACTCCTGGCCAAACTTAGAATGGCTTGGGTGGAAGTCTTCATTTAGCCTTTCAAGAAACCAGCAACTACATTTAAGTCTTGATGCTTGAATTCAAATATGAACTAATTAATACTGGCCATTTGGGGCAGGAAAATCATCGATTTCGGCAATGGAAGTTCATTGCTCTGTGGCGAAAACATTTTAAATAAAATTTGAATATCCTGATCAAGAATCTGAAGATGGAGGACTCGCACTTGTTGCCCAATTAAATGTTCGAGATCATATTCGGCTGAGAGCTTTGCCAGATCCCATATCTACAAGTCGGTTTGGATTCCATCTGGGACCAATGATGCTGGATCAGTAAGGGGACCCGAGCTAGCCGAGTAAAGCACCAT
This sequence comes from Mycena olivaceomarginata, assembly GCA_029378375.1. Lineage (NCBI taxonomy): Eukaryota > Fungi > Basidiomycota > Agaricomycetes > Agaricales > Mycenaceae > Mycena > Mycena olivaceomarginata. Next base: position 48,513 of record JARKIC010000950.1, on the reverse strand, counting down.
CAATGTAACTCAGCGCAAGGAACCCACACACATTTGAATGGGGGAACAGCGCCTGCAGCCCTTGCACCATGACAACGAACTTCACACTGCTAACTGCCCTTTGTGAAATCCCGTCTGAACAACATTGGTGTCATTGTCTGTATGACATCCATCGCACATCCAGCACTGGTTTTAAGGGGAAGAGTGCACCAAAGAAAGCAGACAGGGCAACATATTTAGGGTTCCGGTGAATGATGTGCTCCAAACTAAACCCAAACAACCCAATTATCACCCAAATATAACCTAAGTCCTTCCGAAATCAGCAGTGATGCCCATGGAAATAAGACAAGGATCAGAAATAGACTGATCAGAGAGTGCAAAAGCTGTGATTCAGACAAGTGATGGTCCCTTTGCAGGTCCTAACAGTAGGTTGAAGGACAGGCATAAGATTCCCCTAGGAAGATGAACCTTCACTACAAGATATCACCAGGAATTGATCTGAGTGATAATCAAGCAATGGAAATAAGATGTCTGAAAGCTTCGCAGCTTATGAGACAAGCAAGTGTTGTGTGTGGTGGTAGTGATAGCATCCAAAGACGAGCAGGAGACCTCAAAGAGGTCAACGATAAACAATTCCCAGACAATACAAGCTCAAAAGCTTATTTCCCAGATGACTCCGAGACAATAGGCGATGGTGATGGCGATAAACAATGAGTGATGTTGATGAGCACTGACAATGACGATGAACGATAACAATGATGATAAATGATTTGATTTCCAGACACTAGGTAGCCTCAATCACGTCCAAGATGTTTCCAATAACCAGATCCTTATTTTCAACTAAAGGTTTCCCAATGTTAAAGTCCAACAATGATACACACTGTGCCAACCCCAGAAATGTGTTGTGCCTACTGATACATGGGTGATTCTGTACCCTACTCGGAATAATGTCCTGACTACTTATACAAACCCCAAAATCATGTGCAAGTCCACAAACAAAACAGAAATTAGTAAATTTGCCCAAGTCCCCCCCTCCCCAGCCATTTATCCCTCGGAAGGCTTCCCATGAGCATATTGCTATTGGCCAGTGTACAGGTTGATCCTGATGTCTGACCATGTGGTGTTGGTCATCCTAGGGATTTGAAACCCTCAGTCTCTTGGCTGACTGATATTGAGTTGTCTGCCTTATTTCCCGTTTATGACATTCATTCTGTACATTTGATCAAGTGTGCGACTTTGACTTGATAAGCCGCAACAAACAAAATTGCCATCACACAACTTTGATTCTGCTGCGACATGCACAATTTCTCTCTTGCGCGACTTTGACCAACTCGTGGCATGAGAGGCTCTCTAAAACCCAACACAGCGACACTGTGGCAGACTTTCAGCAAATCCGACACAGCTCAATAAGTATGACACATTCACTGTATTCTCATTAGTTCCAACACATGCCAAGCTTTCCACTCCAGCGTTGTTCCATTGTACACTCCTCAAGTCAAACTAATGGGATAATTGATCGCTGATGCGATCATCTCCGAGTTGGCCGAGCGTGGTTGGTTGGAGCACTGGAAGGGAATGGCTCGAAGGCAGACAATGAAAAATAGAAGCCGATGACATTTTTTCACTTTGATGTGGGTGGACTCTCCTCTAACATCAAAGTAAAAAAAAATGTCATAGTTGCTTTGAACCCAAAATAATAACTGTGGGGAAGTCCTCCGTTACACTTACTTATATTCATCCTCAATGCTTCAAACTGTCACAACTCTTCAGCTCTTCACAAGCACCTTTGTTATATCCGTGTCAGAAGAAAGCCGGAACCGGAGAATAGCCGGAGGACGGAGAATAGCCAGAGGGTGAAGGATAGCCGGAGGGACGGATAAAGCCGTAAGTGATACCACGTAGGAGATCGGGTACACCAACTAACTTGGCTCGACGCGAAGGAAGTAGAAGTTAGACCACGGAGCAATGCAGAGGCAAAGCACGTTAATTTTTCAACTAAAGATACAGTAGAACATAATACGTATTTATACTAAATACGGAGATAAGTCTAATGCGGAAAGAAGTATGTAAAAGACAATAAGTACAGAGAAAGACAATAAGAACAATAAGAGAGAAGCATAGTTGCATAAGTCATATGTTTGATTTGGGGAACACTCAGAAGACCTTCATTGCGAAAACCCCAAAGGGCGTGCGTCAACGGAAGTAAAGCCGGACGCACAGCAGTTTAGACGGACACGAGCTGGAGTGCGAGTCGTATCCGAAATGAAAGGATAAGTCGGAGCCGAGGCTCCGGATAAAGATAGCCGGGGAAAAGCCGGAGGAAATCCGGAAACTGCATGATCGTAACAACCTTTCAATATTGAAACATTTCTTGCCCATCCATATTGAGATCAAGGTTAATCTAATCAAACTCCTCTGCAACTCATTCAGCCATCAATCAAGAATAGCCAATGTACAATGTTTAATCTAAGCTTCGATTAACAGAACCTCCCTCCATGAATGGTGCCAGGAACATGATACAGTCACGGCCAAAATTGATGTCCAACCCGATATGGCAACTGTCTGATGGCCATGTAATCGCGCCATCAACGCAATCAATCTCTTTGTTTACCACCATTCAACGCGTCGCATTATGCCTAGGACGTGTTCGCCGACCCACGCACGTACCAAACAGGTGATTACCCAATGTACGCCGACAAAGCGAGCAATTCTCGTGACATTACACGAGCGTTGCGGCTACACTTTCCAAGACATATCCAACATATCACCTTTCAAGCACACGTCTATGCATCCGAAGACGATCGAGCGGAACTACAAGCAGGTGAAGGAGAAGGGTGGTGACTTCTATTTCAATAACAGAAAAGGTCGTGCGGGCCGGCCGAAGGCGATGTCGGATGAGGATGTAGAAGAAGCAGTACGGCGGATCGATGTGGGCGAACTGATCGACGGGGAGGATGTCCGACGCGAGATGTTACCCAATAACGCGTCGCGTACGGTACGCGACACTGCTCTGCTCATTTTCTGGTCTGATGACGCGTGATTTCAGATTCGCCGTGCACTGGCGCACGCAGGTCTGCCCGGACATGTACAGCGCGTAAAGCCGGCCTTACAGCCTCGTCACGTTGAACAACGTGAGCAGATGTATAACAAATTCGAGCAGTGGACGCGTCCTGAGGTCTTTGCTGCTGGAGTTCTCATCAACTCTGATGAGTCCAAGATCGAGCTCAAAACTGGGAGCGGGCGCCATTGGTGCCGCCGCCGCTGTGGAGAGCGTGTCCTCGATATTCACACAGTCCAACCACGCGAACCCCATGGCATTAGAGGCATCAAAATCAATGTTTGGGGTGCCATCCATCCGGGTGGTGTGAGCAATTTGGTATGGATTGAGGGTAATCTCACGGCTGTCCAGTATGTGGACATCCTCGAGCGTGCGATGCTCCCTGTCTACGAGCACTACGAAAATCGGCGGCACACATTCCTTTATTTCCAGCAGGATAATGATCCCAAGCACAGGTCGCGACTCGCAAAGGCTTGGTTTAAAGATAACGACATCACGGTCTTCCCATGGCCAGCGAAGTCTCCGGATATTTCCCCCATCGAGAACGCTTGGGCACAACTGAAGCGAGAGATTCGCATGCATCCCCGCTATGCTGATGTTCAGTCCGCGGAGGCGCTCTATAAATTGGCGCGGGAAATCTGGTTATCCGCTGATTTCAAAGAGTACGCAATCAAAGTTTACAACTCCTTCCCTCGTCGCCTACAGGCCCTGAAGGAAAATAACTTCCTCTGGATTGATTATTAGCTATTCCGAACCCAAATCTACTGTACATGTTGTATATAATCGAAAATCTTTCTTGGTTTGCAAATTTGATGGCGCGATTAGATGGCCATCAGACAGTTGCTATATCGGGTTGGACATCAATTTTGGCCATGACTGTACTTTCAAAACATTAAGCTACATCATCAGGAAAATCTGAAATGCTATGAAGTGTCAGTGGAGTTTATGATGGTCTATTATATGCTATCATGGTCTTTCCCAGTCTTCCAGTTGAGCCCTTCCATATGATTGTCTATGGAAGGTCTATGATGGGCTATAAAACAACCTGTGGTACTTCCCCAGTCTATGGTTGTCCTTCAGTTGGAGGCTTGTTACATACCTGATGAGGTAAATTAAACAACTTGACCGGTTTTGTTGTCCCCAATTCAAGTGTGTATGTTGGGCCGGGCTCGAGATCCGAGTCGTGACATAGTAGTAACCCAGTTCCGCAAAAATGACAAGTCCGTGACCAGTTGGGATTTGAGGGACAAGCTTCACAACTTACAAGATATTGATGCTTGCTTTACAGAGCACCCTGCCAACTTGAATGTGAGTGTTGTTTGTCGTATACTTAGCAATGTCGGAATTAATGACACACCGATGAAGTGTGTCATGGTGGTCCATGCGCATCAGACAAACATATGTCAATGTGGATTTCTCCGGTGTGTTTCTTGTCCTTTCCCCCCATTGCCACCGCTGCAAAGTTTGCCTCCCTTCTCGCTCTCTGCTCTGCACCAGTACCTCTGCAGGTTCCTCGACCACACTCCACTCATATCCTGCTGTTTACATACCTCAAGACATTCCATCATCACGCCTTTGCAAATGGCATGCCTCCATGCCTACGATCGGTCGGACTACAAGATGAACCGCTCTTAACTACCACCCCAAGCTGAACACTTCTGGGTTGAAGTCGCCCGCCCTGGATGGCAGCCTCTATAATCTTAGCTCAGAATCCACGTGTCTGTCTCTTCAAATGCGAATACAAGTGTCAAATGCAAGTGTCAAATTACGCGGCTCTCCCTTCAAGTTTCAGTCTCTTCTGTGTCCAATGGGAATGCAAGTATCAAGTCAAACTCAAGAGTCTGGACTCAAGCTATCAACCTTCTCCACGTCACCTAGTTTCAGGTGCGGCTCTCTCCCTTCAAGTTTCTATCCATCCCTTCAAGTTGTTCTACTATCCAAGCTTCCGATACCAAATGTAAGTCGACCGCTTGTGTTTTCTATTATTATTTCTGGTATCTTTGTACAAATTATTCGTAGTGTTTCGTGAATACATTTTTTATTTCTTTTTCATCCTCTGCTTCGATGGCTATAAGTACTTTGAGACCTATTCAGTCTATAGCGACTATGATGTCTATGCGACTATGATAGACTTGGTGGTGTCTATGGTAGTCTATGAGATTCAAACCGCCCCTCCCACCTTTCTATATAGACGGGGGTTTGCTATGAGATCTTTGATGTCTTTCTTGGGCTATGATGGTCTCTGATGTAATTTCAGATTTTCCTGATGATGTAGTTATTTAAAATGTTCAAACGGTGCTTAAGATCCGCAGGGGGGAAGCATTTGAATCTCTCCTTGCTCGTGCATCTTTGGCGACCCACCTCTTCGCTGCGTGCCGGGCCCAGGTGATCTCGGACCAGATTTCCATTGTGGTTACTGACAATATCTATAGCCATGCTATTTCGGATAGTCAACATCCAATTCCTGACAAGAATGTTTCTGAACTACACACTTACCGACCCTTCTACACAGTATTTAGATACTATGTGACACAATATGTTCTGTGGTATGCCAACCGCTTTGGCATCCTTGCATTGAGTGGATTCTGCAAGAAACAAGAGCAGCCTGGAGTCCTGGAAAGCTGTTGAGTAAGGCTTTCCATGCTTTTCCACAGTGCTCAGTCAACTCGACCCAGTGAGAGCGGGCTGATTCAACAGCAAGTCCATGTTCATCTAGTTTATTACTAAATGCTTCAAGCATCTAAACAGCATTGCCTCCAAATATGTTCCTGGTCTCCCCTGAGCCGTCGACGCTCTGTGCACATATAGAAGAGCATCATTAGTTAATAGATCAAGGAACTGTGCCCGTGCGTCCCTGAAATTGACTTTCTAGCTTGAGGACACGAGCGAGGCCCAATCGGCAGGCCATCAAAACCCACTCTCACTCTTCACATTCCTTCTAAAAATCATGTAACAAGAGCACCATAATCAAATAAATGATCTTTACAGCTAATTGCAGTACTGAAGGCACGGATCAGAAATTTGCTGTTTTGGGATGTTTTCAAAGAATTCCCGGTATCTGAGTGAATTCTACACTGATTCATCTGAAACTTAGATAGAAGTACTCAGCTAATTCGTGCGCAATTAGTGATAGAAAGAAATTTGCAAAAATATTGTATAGTTGGTGAGCTAGGTTTGGGGGCCATTTTGGGGGTCAATTCAATCTGCTGGTATCTAGGCATGTTCAGATGCTCTAGATTTTTATAAGGGATGACTTCTATGGATTTTGAAAGGTGTGATAGAGTCTGAATCTTCAATATCCCAGTCTATCATGCTTGTAATGACATTGAGCCAACAGTAATATACTGCAATCAGCAAACAATGTGATATTTGAGCCCAACTGCAGAAATCTTTCGAAATTTGACGGTATCACATCTTTCAAAATATATGAAAACCTTTTCTGACAAAATTCTAAATTATTGGAATGAGTCTAGATGCCTGTAAACTGTATTTATCCACAAAATGGTCCCTTCAAGTAATGTTACTGAATATGTAATATTTTTCAAAATTCCTTTCTATCACTAATTGCACACGAATTAGCCGAGTATTTCTATCCAGGTTTTAGGTGGATCGGTGTAGAACTCACTCAGATATCGGGAATTCTTTGAAAATATCCCAAAACAGCAGATTTCTGATCCACGCCTTCGGTACTGCAATTAGCTGTAAAGTGAACCACAATAGATCTCTCTTGTACAGCTGATGGAATTAGATTGCGCTAGAGTCAAGTGCCGTCCTAGTACCGACCAACTACTGTGCTGCTGGTTATCTCGTTTTGCCTATCCAGCTACACCACCACATAGACTTGAAGGTATGCAATGGGGAGGAGTATCCAAAGACTTAGTCTTCTAAAAATCCAAGTTGCATTTCCATCGATTCTCCATTTCAAGAGTAAGACATCTTTTAGAGAAAATAATATTGTATATGAACGCAGATACATCAAGAACAGCGAAAGATACAACTATGCGGGCTCAGTATCCCCATACAATGCTCGATACTCGTCCGGAAATTGGGCAAGAAATTCAAACAATGTGTAAATTTGGTCATCTGTGTGCCTGACGCTCCATGCCTTATGCTTGCGTGTCGTTCTAAGGGGTGTTGTTGTTAGATCGGAAGGTGGTAAGAGCGTGCTACTGACCGTCTCTTTCCGGAGCTTGATGGCTCAGGTGCAACAGCTCTGTCTTCTTGGATTTCCGCACGGGAGCATCCTCATGCGTTTTAGATGCCCCCCGCTTTCGTGAAGATCATCGCGTAGAAAGCTGTGGCTCCGGTGGCTCGGACTGGGGAGGAGTGACCGGAGACGGTGCGAATGTGGGAACTGAGTCCAATTTTAGACTTTTGTTGCGTGTGAGTTAACAGAATCCCCACCAGAGATAACTTGAGGGCCAATAATGTCCAAGTCACCCATGGATATCATCTCACCGTCCCCCTCGCCGTCGACGTCAAGGTTCGGTTCAGATGGAGATGCCTTGTCTGAATCTACATCGTTTTCCGGCTCAGGCGCATCAGGTTGGATCCCAGGTTCAATCCGTACTTTTGACAAAATCAATGGAACAAGAAAGTATCAGCAAGCGCCACATACCTTCCAGCGAAACCATTTCAACGCCATCCAGCTCCATCTCGTCCGTAGTCCGTTGTTTTTGACTGCTTGGGCCGGCTCGTTGCGGCTTTAGCTGTCACGAATAAAGGTGAGTATGCGATCGGAAACAGAGATAAGGACGAGTACCGAGTGATTTTGACTTGCTCTTCTGGTTTACACGAACAAACACCCGATGAGCTAGTCTGTGTTCTGCTCAGATTAATTCAAAACATGGAAAAATGAGCTCACCTTCGCCTCCGCCATGAGTATGGCAAGCTCGGCCTTGAGCTCTTTGTTCTTGTTGTTCCCCGCAGACACATTCTTAGCTTTCTCGATAGCACTGGTATGATGCTTGGCTTTACGTGCAGTTCGATGGCTTAGTTCGGTATGATTACTGGCCATGACGCCGGTGGCAGGAGATGCTTCAAACTGTTCACCCACGGCATGGTCAGCCTTCGCTGCCCTACAGAGTATTAGTAAGTAAATTGAAGGAGCGTCGACTCGAACCTCAGAATGCATTCTCTTGCGTTGAGACCGATTCCAGTCTGAGAGTTTGTCCAGTGCTGCTGAGTTTCATTGTCGTTCAACGTGAATGGTGTCGTGAGCCAGTCCTCGTGAGAGAGACCGGAGAGGCATTCGAGCAGTCCAGGAGAAGCCACTTGTGATTCAGTTTGTGGTTCTATGACGCTAGGAGCGTTTAGACTGCGTTGAAGCATACATTGGGTAGCACATACCGGTAACTTGTTTAATATCGAGTGAAAAGTCCCAGTCGCTGAAAGTCTCAGCTTCTGTGCGTGTGTTGAGTGCAAGAAGACCCTCGAAGCGTAGCCATTGGTCCTCGTCAACATGAGGCCTCACGCTCTTTCGTAAACCCCTGGAAGCAAAGAATTATCGCGGGAATAAGACTCGAGCGGAAAGACGTACTCGAGGGCATGCCGACAGCATATGCACAGTACCTTGGGCAGGAACTCATCCACAGTTGGGCGCTTGTCAGCATCCATGCGCTTGATAAAAGAGCGGGCCATTCCAATCCACGGCGCCGCCTCCATATCACCGGAAACTGTGACCAGCCATCCCTCCGGGTCCCACTAGGGTCCCACGCCTGGAGGCCAGCTGTTTTCCTGTTGCCGCGAAAAAAGCTTCATGAATTTTATCCCATGCAAACTCGAACGCGTCTGAATCCTTTGCAGCCATGTAGATACGCCCGAAGGTAAACACTAAGCACAAAGCAGGTGAGAATATGAGGGCGCAAAAAACAAAGACAAACGTCGATTGAGTGGGGCGAGGAAAGCGGTGAGTTCATATTCATTCAACAAACCAGCTTTCATGCGCTTGAACATCGTATCCTGGTCGACGCTACGCACCCATTGAACACACTCTAGGAGAACAGCCTCGAATGTTGTGATTACGGCTGAGGGTGGACTGTGACCCGGCAGAAAATCAAATGAATGGATGTAACGTTGTCTTGGCTCCTTTGCTTGATCGGCTTTGTACAGATCAAAGAGATTGCATTCAGGACCCCTTCGCGGCCCAGGGTGCGCCAGAGGCGTCGCAGCCGAGCGCGACCGATCCGAGGGCGGACATAGTCCGCCGCGGTCTGCCGACATGTTGGATCTCTACCGAAATCCATTTCTAAGGCTACAGTTGGTATTCAAATAGTCGAAATACTCACCATACACCAGCTGAGTGACATCACATTGTCACATCATCGGCCAATCTAGCTGATACAGCCGACACTTTCCTTTCTCATAGCTGCTAGATCGGACCCTCGGGGCAGTTGGTGGCGGCGGATAAGTACCTGTGCAAAAAATAAATAAATACCAGCCTCAATTCCAGCGAATAAAGCAGAGAGGGGAAGAGGAAGAGCATGCGTGAGTGGCAGCCACCCACTGCACTGATATGATAGCAACACCAGGGATGACGGAGTCCTCTCAAATAGTCCCCATCAAAGCTAAGCGGTGAGAATATTCCCAGGCGGTCAACAACATATAACATGTCAAGCAGGGCAGGAGAGGTCCAGCGAAGGTAGGCAGGTGTGCCGAGATTGGTCGGAGGTGGGACACAAAGCGCGGCGTAGTCTGCCGACCTCGTCTCGGCGCATGGCGGTATAGCGCGTCGTAGGTCTGCCGCCATCATCGCGGCAGACTCTGTCGCGGCACCTCGGCTCAGCGCGCATCATGGCGGTGCAGCTCGGCAAGCTGCGCCGCGGAATGGCCTGAATGCAGTGAGTATCACCTTCCCATCCAGATTTGTCGCCGCCGGGTTCGTGGCGTTTCAGAGCCGCGATGATTGTTTGTTTGGTCGAAGGGTGAACCAAACCCGGGGCCGCACCCATGATTTCAATGGTAGATGACACTGATAACCAATGATCAGAACTTTACTCCCACACACTGCAAATCTGACTCACCCTGCTCGACTTTGTTTACTGTTGCTACGGATATCCCATACGCACGAACTGCCCGCTCATAGAGCAGCCTGACGTCAGTAGGAACCCTTGTGGCTGGCGGAGGCGGATGCGTATGGGGGCAGAGATGTTTCGGAATCACAATTGCAATAGGGACGGTTTCCTCGTCCAAAGGGACGAGTATAGCAGTAGCAGCCTCACATTTGCGCTTTACCATTGCAGCGGTGTATATTTTACACCCCTTGAGATGCGGAAAGACTGGGGGAAATCAGTAATGTGGATGAATGTTTGAAAGAACACAGACGGCACTGAGATTTCCCTTTCTTTCCAGATCCGCTCCCCATAATGCGACTGCAAGGCTCACTAGTTGATTCCAGCGCGCCTTCGGTGATTGACTCCCCGCGAACAAGGCGAACACATAAATCCTTGTCGACATCTGGAAGAATCTGGATTCCAGAATGGTTCTTCCACGAGTTGGAACGATTGCTGCATGCAAAATAATACTTTCAACCGCTTGAGAGCTCCTGTGTTTGATTGAGGGACAAAAATCGAGTCAATGAGATCGTACTGGCCTTCACCGCTTGTTTGAGAACCTGGTAACCGCCACACGCGCCACCTGCGGAATCTTTTCCGGTGCACTTCATTGCCCTGACGGCATTCACATAGCTGCCAGTGATTGGAATGAGCACCGAGGTGGAAAAGCGAAATAAATCGCTTACCAGATTGCCTTGTCCTGAATTACGCTGCCCTGATTGAGATGCTGCACAATTTGGGTGTTATTGACCACATCGCGTGCATGCAAATCTAACTCGTAGCGCTCGACAGTGATCAGGGATGGGTTGATGGAAGGGCAAAACATTACACCCTGGCAGTGCTGTCGTGCCCGAAGTGCCCGAGGCCTGCGAACAACTGCCCATTCACCATCGGAGCTCTGTTTGTCTGTCGCTCGCCCGGAGTACCATCCCAAGAGTGGCAGTCCTAGCAATGGTGATGAGTTCTTTGCAGCACAGAGAGATAATGCGCACCTTATCCTTCAAGATCTTCTCGAGGTTCATCACCTCAACATCCGCGTCCTTGTAGGCATCTCAAACAGAAGAGAAATTGATGATATATGCGGTTGGCACACGAGGAACGGGAAATTGGGAAGGAATACCATGGACGCGCTCGAGTCGAACCACCTTGAGATTCTTGGTACAGGAAAGGGTTGGGGCGGGATGTAGAAGTCGGACGAGACATTCTTCTCGAGCCAGATGGTGTCCGAGGGTATCCACTCCCACGCCTCGCTGGCTTCGTCCATCTCCCCCTGCGTCATCAAAGTTGGGTGATCAGCATTAAATCCAGAAGACTCTGGCGGTGGTGAAAAATCTGCGCAGTGGTATTACAAACTGGAATGTTGGAGTGAGTTAAATTTGTTTCCATGATCTGTGCCAGTGAGTGCTGACCCGTCGGAGGGAATAATATTCGGCGGGAGGAATAATTGCGGGTGTTTAGTCCTGAAGTTCGTGGGGGAACGACTACAGAACATCAGCCTGTATCAAATGGGAGACTGAGAGATATGCCTCATCCCGAAACTGCTCTAGAACCGTGTCCGGGAGGCGCATCAGAAGCGCTTCAAGTTCCGCCATTATGCGGTGTCATGGCGGCGGGAACGTGGGGGAAGGAAGCAGACTAGCAGATCAGTCTAGATCAGTAGTAATGGCATCCACTGCAAGCCATGATAGCCGAGCGGTGTGTCGGGTTTCCTGGAATTGTGTCGGATTTCCTGAAGACCGTGTCACTTGCGGCGGAATGTGTCGGATTTCCTGATCTGCGTGCAGGTTTTCCTGGGTGTGTCAGATTTACTGATTTTTGACAGGTGTGTCGCTGTGTCGGGTTTTGTATATACTCTGGCATGACTTTATTGAATAGTACAACTGTGCCGATTGGAAGCGCAACCTGGCCCAATAGCGCAACTTTGAGACTCGAAGTGCGACTTCGCTTGTTAGCATTACTACGGGACATTCAACACTTCCCAGTAGATGGTCTCTAAGTATATTAGCAGGGCAGTTAGCCTTTGGATGTATTTTGGGGAAGGCATGGGCTCTACGTTGAATGTGCCGTTCACGCCGCGGTCAAAATGAACCATGCCGGGGATAGCCGGTGTGATCGGGAGGCGGTCCGATGACATATGTGGGAATATATTTCTGTATTAGGTGGAGGGAGGTCACCAACTTCTCTGGAAAAAGAATATCAATGGTAGATCCTGCGAATTGGTAGCCCCGGTATTTTTTCATTCAATTCGATAGTCACGCGTCACACACCCTCGTATCGTACCGGAATTTTGGCCTTGGTCACGTGTCACTCGGGGGGTTTGTCGAGGTGCTCGAGCGTGACATACATAGGCCTGGAAGTCGCTAAAAGGCAAAATTTCGCCGCGAAAACCGCAATTTTTTGCGGTGACACGCCAAATTTTCGCCGCTATCGGAATGTCGAAATGGTTCAACCATGTCACGCGTCCCCTCCGTGTCGAATTGAATGAAATAATACAGCACCCGGCGCTGGAAAGCCCGCTGCCGGCCACGAGTGGACGCCGGTGGATATTGGGGCATAGGCGGACAATGTATAGTGTTCTATGCCAGCACCAGTTCTGGACAGGTCGAATACAATTGAACGATACGGCGATCCTGTTTATTGTATTTATGTCGTATGTATTCGAATATATTAAGAATATATATATATATATTGTATCGTTTCTTCGCCAGCACTCTCGCAGTGTAAAGCCAGCCTATATTGGAATCAATACAGGACATGAATACTATCCTAGAGTAATTAATGTACGAATTTAGTCTATAGGAACGGGCACAGGAACGGGCACAGTAACAGTAACAAGAAAGAAGGAATGAACGGCGAGGGACCTGGTAACAAAGTGCGCCACACGGGAGCAGTGCGCGCACATGTGAATCGTAATTCCAACAGCCTACCTGCTACCCTTGCTGAAAAACTGAGACAGAAGTGAGAGTTACGCCTTGTTGGCAGTTCCAGGGCTCGCAGTGACGGTATCGAGGTGGTCTTGTTCGCTCATTGTTGGTAACACCAACACGCTGGTCATCGTCAACGCGGCGGTTCCGTCGATTGACGGTGCGAATGACCACCCGAGCCCCACGCGGAGGTAGATTAGCACGTTCACGAGGCCAATGATCGGTGGCGCCAGGTCCGTTGCGAGAATTCGCAGCTGGGAGCCAGTCTGGTTTGTGACGGCGAAGAAGATCGCCCAGACGCTAGGGCCAATGTCAGGCGAATGGTCTGGAATTAAAAGCATAGAATTGCATACGCCCATATCGCGGCACTTTCTACGAGAATCAAAAGCACATACTGCGGGAATTAGTATGCGGTATTAGAGGAGGTGTCTGGAGTGGGGGCGCACCATCAGAAGACCACCGCCGATTGCCTGGGTCACGCGATTCGTTCTCCAAATTCTCCATGCGATGCATGCTGTGTGATCGTTTCGAATTCCAGTTGAATAGCTCGTGACCTGGAAGCTACTTACCTGTACAATATACATTGATACTACGGTTAACTGAAGTGAGATAAGACTTGCAACGGGGATGGGCCAAACTCACACTGTGGTCAGAACCCAACCCACCGTGATCCAAGCTCCGGTGTAGGAGATGTTTTCCGGACGTAAATGAGTGAACAGGTACGAGAGAACAAACCCGGACGCTATCAAATCCATCAGAAAGTATTTGATCAACAAATGGAGTTCATTGACTGCTGAGTCCGAGCCACGAGAGAACGGGGACCATTATAACGCGTAAATCACGGCCCCAGATGAACCATAATCGCTGGATCTGTGTACCGGTTAAGACACTGGTAAGTGCAAAGCAAGCACCTTAGTTGCAGCACTCACAATCATCGCATCCCCGATCAAATTGTTTGAAATCACCAGGAGGCTTCTGGCGACCACCAGAGGTTGCGCTGGATCCGAGAGGAAATGAAGGGCAGAGTGGATGTCTTCCGAACCGGCAAACCCTTTGAAGAGGCGAATAACACCTATAATCCAGTGCTATTTCACGTCCTGACGGTTCTGTGGTACTTTGCCGAGACCACTTACCGCACTGCAAGTTACGAATGTCACTACTGTGGGGATAAGGATAGTGTTCCGCATGGCCTCACTACGTGCAGTCCGATCCGTGTACTTTGAAAGACGGAGGTAAAGGGCCACAAAGAAAGACACCATGAAAATGCCATAAAGAAAGGTCTCTGCAATCGCAGACAGTAAGATGATGGAGAAGAACGAGAGCTGGGCCATGGTGGAGGCGGACAAGGTTGAGATGGTCGTTGTGTCAATTGCTGTGTTTTGGCGAACATGGATTCGGTAGTTGCCGTGGACCGCAAAAATAAAGTTGTATTAGCCTTTTGGGGCAACCCATTCCGCTGCCGTCGGGGGCGAACCGCAATACCCCGAACGTTGTACGGGACAAGATCATAAGACAGAGGAGTTTTTTTCAAACGGGGCGGGATCGTAAGGTTAATCATGAAGGCTGACAACGCCGTTGGGGACACAGTCATTGAAGTTAACAGCGAAAAATGTACGAACTGTTGTCCTCAGGAGCCGCAAGCAATACCGCACCGAGCGTAAATTACATTCCATCCCAGGGTGGCAGCAATTGGAGGTTTTCTTTTTTTTCGGTTGGGATACAACTCATAGAGCCTCTGCGAATCTTTCGACATTTTTCGGGTCGTCAAATCCAGACATGACGCAAAGGGGTTTACAATTGATTTCCGTCATGACGGCTCAACCCTGACAATGACGAAAGTCTAGGAACGCCGGAATTTATTAGGATCCCGTTACATCGCAAAATGTATTCTCGGCTCTGAAAGTGTCCCGCTCACTGCCCTCGGGAGATTGCACCATTTTTGACAGTCCCAAGTCCCGAATCAACCTCTTTCAGCCGATCGGCTCGAGTTTGGCCCGATGGTGTTCAATCTGAATGTTACGACATTAGCCAAGAAACACCTGAACTTTTAATCCTGTACCTCCCGTTAAAACGACAGCCGCCCCTTGAACAGCCCTGCCCGAGGGATGATGCCGGCGGATATTATATTTCGGCACAGGCAACCTGGTATTCCTGGATCCGAGCTCTTGGCGTTTATTGTCAGGATGATACCTCAACCGAGACTCCTCTTGACGAAGACTAATTTATATGGAATGATTTGTGAGAACTCTGCCTTCCCATGTGTACCCGGATTTATGGATTGGTATTCTAGTCCCGAGTTGGGTGGTGAGACTTGGGTATACAAAAATATGCACTGCTAGGATTTCCTGCGCAAGTTTTACGACACTTCTTTATCAATTCGGCTGTTCGCGGGAACCCTGAAACGGCCATTAGACCCCAAATGTCTCTAACATAATCCTACCCGCGCTCTTTATTCGCCCATATCTCCCACCTCTTCCTTCTACCTCTCATGTCCTCTCGGGAACGACACCTTCTCGACCTTATCAAGTATGTATGCCGCCCTGCTACTTCTGTGTTTCGCTCGAGCTTTACTGACTTGCAGTGGATTTCCAGGGATGCCACGTTAGGCGTGTGTATTCCGGGCGTGACCCTTTCCGGTTTGCTATTGATGGCTGTCGCATACCTGCAGAGGAATCCAGCATCGAGGCCTCACCTAAAC
The DNA here is from genome assembly GCA_029378375.1 of Mycena olivaceomarginata. NCBI lineage: Eukaryota > Fungi > Basidiomycota > Agaricomycetes > Agaricales > Mycenaceae > Mycena > Mycena olivaceomarginata. The sequence continues at coordinate 32,802 of JARKIC010000950.1, read as the reverse complement.
CAAGTCAGCTTCCGACTGCTCGTCTATACCCTCATAGCAAAGTAAACTCCGGATTGCCCACGATTTCAGAACATCTCCTCACGCCTCATTCACTGACATTCAGCATCATCCTTGGTGTAATAGTTCTCACCCCCAGCCAGGAAGTCACATGTAGCTTTACCTCTTTTCTTGGCACGGTGCGTGCTCCTACTCACATCGTTGATTTTTGAACAATATTCACACTTCAGGCATCCATTATGTTTTCCGGCTGCATGTCATGCTGTATTGCGCTCAACCTTCTGTACGTACCGCGCTCTTTCCTGTCATATTGCTTCAAGTTCAAGTTATTGGCTCGAATCCTACCACCAACAGATTTGTCCTTGTCTACGGCTTCAACGGGAACAGGCTGGAAATATTTACATTCTCGGCTCTCTCGTCCTCGTCGGAGCGTGCAATATCACCCCCGTGGGCCGCGGGCGAGCTAGGGTGCGCCGACTCTCGGGGACGAATTACATCAATAGCTAACTTGATTCTCCTGCATCGTACAGTTGGTATGCGCCGAACGGCACCTGCTGGCTGCTCGGCTCGCCGGATGTGCAACTCCGCTGGCTTATAGGCACGCAGTCCGTCTGGATGATCCTTATGTCCTTGCTCGAGGTCCTCTCGTTCGTGCAGATCCTCGTTTTCATGGTCCGACATCAGGTGCGTGTTCGACCAGCCTTTGTTATTCATGCTCATTGTATCTCTTCCTGTCTGCAGCTTCGCATCCAAAGCTTGTGCGCGAACACGGATACTTTCTCTGGGAATCTCAGCCAGACCTCACCAACGTCCGGGATCGCAACCCTTCGGTCCAGTCTCCCGCGACCGCTTGTTATGCGGTACCGCCCGATAATCATTCGCATCGGTACCGCCCTGCGGGGCCCTCCCTCGGCGGGAATATTCAAGTATTCTGATGATGAATTTGATTTCAAACAGGCCTCTACCCGCTCCTCTCTTGCTTGCTCAGCATTACGTCCTGCTTTGCCGACGTGTATATCCTCACACACTCAGAGCTCACTGACTATGTGCGTTGCCCCAGCAACAGCATATCTTTCCTGCATACTGACTTTTTTCCATAGAATATTGCTGTCCGGATACTGGGTCCACACGTCCATCCTGATTTTATTTTCGCAACCACTGACGAATAACGTACAGACACGTTCGCCTACTCTCTCCGCCGTTATTGTACGTACTGCTCGCTGCGACGGATCCTGTGCGTATACATATATCGTTTGATGACCCAAATCCAATTAAATAATTTCATTTTGTGCCATTAGTCCCTCCTCCGCGCCCTTCGCACCCTGCGACCCGAGCGAGCACACCGTAAAAACGACGCAGCCCTGGGACCTGTCAATGAGTCCCGGGTCACGGCACACCGTGCCCCACGATCTCGCCGGTACGGACCTGGGTGTAAAATGGAATCGGGGGAGGCGAGAGGCGTATGAACTGCAGGGGCCAGGGACGGAGATTGAGATAACAGCGGGGGATGAGGAGGAACAGATGCAAGCAGACAGCATTGCACAGCAAATCTAGTTTTTCCAAGGGGTCCCGGGGTTGGAACCGTAGCTACTGTAACTGAGAATAATGGAAGTGTACCACATGTATAACTGGCTGTTGATTACTATCTGTTGGATTCGTCGCGTGCTGTCATGCAAGACTTCAAGCAATTACAACAATTTGCAAAAAATAGGGCGCGGACTGCTTTTTTCGGGCCACCAGAAACTGCCGCACCCACATGGGCCGCGGTAGTCCCATGTGCGACGTCACAAAAAATAGTCAGTATGGACTCCATACGCTTTCTTTACATGACACAAGCGGTCGCCAGGGGCTTCGCGCCTAGCTCTCACTCAATAACTCTAGAAGTTTGTTTAACAGATGGTCATCTCAGAGTAGAAACCAGGTTAATTACAGATTAATTAAACCAATACTAGCTACTGCATGCATATCTAATGCCATTTGAATAACCAAAATCAAAGTGTAATTCAGAAAGAGCAGGCAGTAGACACTTGGTAAGTTTGATTAATCATCGATTACTTGGGGGGAGGCCGATGCTGGCGCACGGCCATAACTCGTACTTTACTTTTGTCTACTTATTCTTATGTTTTTTGTTGCTAATTTGTACATTCGGTATTTGCCTTCCAGCTATCCACAATACCCCAGCCGCTTCTCAGTGTTAAGAATCGTTTATGTATTGTACGGCTTCCAATGAAGCGCATGCAGTGGCTGTGCACATGACACGTACGAGTCACTTCGGGAATTGCCGAAAACTGATCGCTCATCATTATACGAACGCCATGTAAGCCGAACATGAAAATCCTCGGTATTTTCCGAAGTCCAGCGTACGCAAGACATCGGATACTACCGAGGATCTACCATTTAACAAAATGAGTTCCATTTGTTGATTCTCTTCATCGACTCACTTCCAGATCAATTGTCGATCTCAATTTCCATCCAGGTATAATTTTATCTTTGTTATTTCTCTTTCTAACTTGTTCCCCAGCCATTGTTTTTCGTCATGTTTGAGGCGGCTGAGACCATTCCTAGCGGAGAAATCAAGGCATATAGACACTTTGTCAGTGTTTCTTTCTCGACGGGATACACTGCAGTTAATCAATCTGTCAGGCTTTTCCACCCGCTCTCGGGGATCCTAGTCACAATCCCTTTTTCTCGGTGGAAAACGCAAGTGCTTTGATCACATCTCACGGATACCAGCTCTATCTTCAGCACACTGACTCTGAATCGAGCTTGTGGGACCCCGACAAAGCCACTGTGAATCAAATTTGGGGGTATCGGAATTATGTGTGTTGAACTCTTCGTTCGGGTTCTCCGATGCTCATACTACAGTAAAGATGCTTGGCGACCATTTTCTCGGTCATTTGTTCTTCGATCTTGACAACACCGAGGCTTGGATCAACCTCGTCGCATTCCAGGCCTATATGAACACGGTTCATGGCTCTTTCAACGAGTACCCGCACCCAAAACTCCACTCCGTTCAGCTCTTGTCCTCCCTCTCGCGCTGAATCTCATGTAAGCTCTCGTGGCCCGTCCAGAGGCGACTCTGTGTTCTCTACTGCCGGATCGCGTCCCAGTAGCCGTGCTTCATTCGTCCCCGCATCCCGTGCCCCATCTTCGGAGGCTCCGAGTCCATTTGTTAGCAGCCGTGATTGTTCTTTCTGATTCGGACTCCGAAAAGTTTCCTGCCGCCGTTTCTACTGCTTCCCTGGTCCCAAAATCGAATCAGGTCAGCTCCACCCCTTTCGACTTATCAAATGGTCCCTTCACATCGAAATAGGTGCAAAGGCAAAGAGAAAGCAGCTACCAGTACTCCAGGTCACCCCGCCAGGAAGCAGTTGACGAAATCATCCAAATATCGCCAATTCCTTCAACATTGGACTGTACCCCTGTATCCCCGTTGCATATCTGGTCAATTTGTCCAATGCTTTTTGACTCACTTAAAGTCGGAAATCGAACATTGACAATTGATCGGTTTATTCCGAACAGAGGTGAATTGTATGTGTATGCTCATTGGTTCGCACCCTGACTATTACCTCAATACAGGACCAGGATTCGTGGGGGGGCTCGAGTGGTCATTCGGTCGGTGATTCAGAGGTTGTTGGTTTCCTGCCCGATCTGACCACGGCCATTAAGTGTCGTCGGGCTCATTTGAAGTGCAAGGGAGTCTACACCTGTGAATTCATCGATCCGAGTCACTTTGAGGGTTGCGAGTGTTACGAACCAGATTCCCGCAGCCACACAGGCGCTTTGGAAGGCTGAACTCGATGCAAATGAACGTGAAGCAGCCTCGGCCGCCGGGATAGTATCACGGTGAGCCGAACTCATGCCTTCATTTTTTCATTTGATCTAGTTGGACCGTAAAGCTTACTCCCTGCTCAAGCTTCTACAATCAGATCATGATGTCTAAGTGCAAAGTCCAGTGCGACGGGATCCCAGTATTCAAACGCCTGTCAGGGGTACGAGTTCCCCCTCCATTCAACTTCATTGTTGATCAAACTCATGCAGGGTGCCTCATACGGAAAGCAGTTCTTTATCGGTTGTTCCAAATGGACTGGCGCTCAAAAATTTGAGCATCGCTATCTCCCCATTCCCAACAACGTGGATGAAGACACTTTGAGAATTGCCATGGAGAACGGTGGCAGGTTGCCGACTGCACCAACAGTTAATGAAAATGTGTGCTCTCACGGTTCACCCGCGAATCGGAAAACACCTGAAAACGTGCCGTGGGTGGATTGATTATCGGTTATAATCAAACATGAGACCTGTAAATTCACAGCCTACACGCATATTATGGATGGTCAAATAAAGTCCAGTCGACTGGTTCAGCGTAAATGCGAAGCCATGATGATCATCTTTACTCCAGTTAACCCACCTCTCGATGCCCGTCACAAAGCACTCGTAATTGTGCGAGGGCCAAACAATCATCCAGCTCACCCGAAAACAAAACCTAGCACAAGTGCACAGTATCTCCTCGGACAGGCCATTGATGCGGCTGGTAGCCTTGGATTGCCATACCACGTGAAACTCACTTAGGCTGTTATCGCTGGATTTCGTTGCGCGGGTATACGTCGACCGCTACCTATCTTTTAATGTACAAGTTCTGACTAGCTGTAATACTCGAGGTATCTAAGCGATGTTATCAACGTGACCGTTAAACCGCGCTCGTAGACATCGATGAACCCGCTGACATAAGTGAAACCATTGAATAACATGGTGGATGATTGCATTACAAAGCCGACTGCCGAGTTAATCGCAGACGTTCTGAAGATGACAGAGCGAATCAAATTACGGCGCAAGTGAGCATCACGGCGCTCAAGTGATCGTTGCGTTCAAAAAACATCGTCCGTGCGAATATTTTAGAGCGTGGTGGTCGACCTTCTCGCGTTATCGGAGGTGGGTTAGACTGGATAAAGAGAAGGTGCCTTATTACAGCTCATATTCAACGTTCGACTGGCGATCAAGCTGAGCATCAAATACTCGGTATTATCCGAAGTACGGCGTGCGCAAGACATCGGATATTACCGAGAATCCACCGTTTAACAAAAATGACCGCGCAGTTCTAGATCTTAAATCTATGAAATATTACTAATGGTGTATTCGAGCAAGAGAAACAGGCTTAGTGAAACCACAGCTTTCGGACCTTGACGCTGCGGCACATCGATGCAGGGACGACCTCAGTCATACATTGTGGAACGCCTGCTTTGTTTTGAAAAAAGCGTACCAACGTGTAAGAATGTAAGCGATGGCTGTAATGCAAGAGCTGCGGGCTGTCGACATGCTTTAAGTTTAGCGACACTGGTGTGTGGGATACAACCGGGCAAAGTGAAAGTGACGCCACTGCTGCCCTTTGATGCCCCTTGCCGTGGGGAGCGTCCAAGCGTCAGCGGGGCGGTAATGTCATAAATTACCCAGCATGCAAATGAAGTTATGTGCTTCCCACCGATTCGCCTCGCAGATTGGAAAACCTGATTGATGGCTGATATATCAGACCATTTAGAACCACCCACCTGCCTCGTGGGGAGCGTCCCAAGCGTCAGCGGGGCGGTAATGTCATAAATTACTCAGGATGCAAATGAAGTTATGTGCTTCCCACCGATTCGCCTCGCAGCTTGGAAAACCTGATTGATGGCTTATATATCAGACCATTTAGAACCACCCACCTGCCGCCCGCGAGAGTGCGAAAATTTTGATCCCGACGCGGGAAGTCCAGAAAAATAGGTTGGACAAAGGAAAGGTGACGGATGGAATACGACAGCGTACCGGAGGCTCGTGGAATTTTGTAGAGCATGCCGACCTACCTTCTCACATTATCGGGGATGCAGACGGAAGAAATTCCCGCTACCGTAAGGTACGGGTCTTAGGGAGCCTTAACTTCAGCCACTTGCAGAGCATCACATTTTTGTCATCTATTTTTGCATAAGCACTGATCTCTCTGCCAAAATATGTGAACGGCACAAAAGCCGAATGATTGTCAATGCCAACTCATAATCTTGCTGAGAGCACTCCCCAAAATTTTCGCCCGATGTCGGAGGGACACGTCAAATCACCCCAACCGTCACAGCCATCAAGACGTAACTTGCTCTCTCCTCCCATGTCGCCCACACCACTTTCTGCGATGCTCTTCCTCCATTGATCCCTGCTTTGAAGTCTTTCCCCTGTCTCTTGGCTTGGTTCTGTCTCTGGAGTTTTGCCTTCTCAAATGCTTTGGGGTTCTATTCATTCGATCGGATAACTCAAGGTTGACAAAATCTGTCTGGCATTGAGGAACTGCTGATACCCTGGAGCTTGTCGTCTTTCTTTCTGTCCCTGTGGTCACGCTCCAGCATCCTGCGCAGTTCCCCGCTCCAACCTAGTCTACTCATCCTCACAGTCCAGTGCCGTAGTCTGGGCAAGTCCTGTTGTGTATGCCAAAGGCATTTGTTACCATATCCAAGTGGCAAGAACACCGCCTCAAATTCCGTCCAAGTGCTCGGTGATATCTCCTTTAACCACCCTTGCCTCGACAAGGTGTAGCCTTTTTTTTTGACCCCGCATCTGGTTTCGAGCCTTTAATCGCCCTTTTTTGGTGGAGGTGTGTGCAAAATGGGCCGCTCAACCGCTTCAAGTGCTCTGGAGCATCGTGTACAGGGTGTGAGTCCCGCATTTCTGCGGTATTTAATCATGCTAATGTACTCCCAAGCTCGGGTTGCGGATTCGATCTCCTTTTGCATCTGCGTATTATTCTTGACTCTGACAAGGCAACAACCATAGTTGGTGGTATGTACTTGCTTTCAATACTTAGTGTAGGTTACGAGGAGTATCATAGTTTTTTTTACCCAACCACTGTCTGAATCTCGAGATTTGGCAATGTCAGGATTGTGGCAAAATCAAACTCCGGCTTTGATGATAAGTTTTTACGCCAGGTAATCCTGACTGTTGATACTTAGCCGGACTTCAGTATGAACACCAGGCCCCATTTGAACTCTCTGCTGCGTCAAACCCAGGGAACGGCTTTGCGCTACTTTATTCAATTATTTTCCGCAATACCAGCCTGAGTGCGTGCATCGCAGATGAGCAAACCGGAGACTGTAGCGTGGTCAACCTCGCGGATGAGCCATTATATTTTTACATTCAAAACGAGCTTTCACTGCTCCAGTCATGTTCACAGTGCCGCCCAGTTTTCATTTCCGCGGCTTTGGATAACCTAGAAATCAGCCTCAAAATACTGAAGCAAAGGTGCGTTTGTAGTATACATAAATTATAATGCACCAAGTTGATGTTGTCTTTTTTTCTTTTTCTTTTTGCCGTTCTCTGATATCCCTTTGAATTCCGCTTCCATATCCTCCCAGCTTAAATTCAGTTAAGATCAAGATCCAGACAGAACATTCCCATCTTTGTATGTCTCATGCAGCCTTTTCTCAACAGTGTCACAGGTCTCTGTCCATAGAGACTGAAAGACGTCCTCATGGTACAAGATAGGAAAGAGGATTCGGGTATGTATGATATCGGAAATTTTATGCAGCCCAATGCGAGCTGGTCGATGCGGCAGCATCGACCGAGCGAGTTTTGGGCCGCCTTCGAATTTTGGATCTATCTTTGACAGAGCTTAGGGACGGGAAGATTCATGGTAGCGGGCTCTGCCGCTTGTCGGCTCTACCCGCCTTATAAAGGGTGCCTTACTACGGGTCATATTCAATGTTTGACTGGCGATCAAGCCGGACATCAAATACTCGGTATTGTCCGAAGTCCAGCGTACGCAAGACATCGGATACTTCCGAGGAGCTAACGTTTAACATAAAACGACCCAGTAGTTCCAGATATTGAAGCGGTGGCACGAAACACAGACTACTAATAGAGTCTTGGAGCAAGGGAAACAGGCCTAGTGGAACAACGGCTTTCGGACCTTGACGCTGAGGCACAGCGATACACGTACGCCCTCAGTGATCCCTTGCGATTTTTTTTTTTTTTTTTTTTTTTTTTTTTTGCAGAGGGCATATGAACGTCGAGGGAATTATCGTAAGACCTCTGCTTTGTCGACATGCTTTACAGTTTAGCAACAAATTATACAGTGAAAGGTTAGCGGCGACTGAGCAAACACTCCTTTACAAACTACAAGAGCATAAAGGAGCACGTATCCAAATCTGGTACATAATAAACTAATACACTGAATTGAGAACATATGGGGTAAACCCAGAATGAAGGAAGCCGCGATTTGAGAAACCCGAAAATCTACTAAATATATCGACACAACGGATTCGAACCAGAACCAGCTCAATGGTTTATATAAGCACTAATTTCATTAGAATAGTCTGCTAAAAAGACTTCAAAAAGCTAATGAGGACAGCCACTATTTTCATTACACTATTCAAACGCACTGATAAACGTTCTGCCAAATTGAAAATCTGGTTCCCGATTGATGAAAAGAACGAGTACATAAAGTACTCGTAACTTCATCAAGCTTAGACAGTGAGAGGGGGGGTAAAAGTCGCCAAAGTGCTCAATGAGAAGCCAGTAAGTCGCGCAGAAATAGAATGTGAGGTGCAGTGTTTCGCAGATTCTGAACCAAGATTGTCATTTATTACCTCGAGGAAGTAAGAGGATCTCATGATAAGCAACAGACAAGAGACATATGACCTGGAGGGCAAAGAGTCAGTATAACTTATGGCTCTTTGCAGGAGGGGCATCTACAACACCTTTGTTCAGGATAATTCTATTGGGAAACCCCGGTTGCAGATAGATCGAAAACCCCATCTAAAAATAGTTTCTACCTAGAAACTCCGGTTTCTGCAGCTTGGCCCGGCCGGGAACTAGCTAATTCGGACCAGTGGCCTAGTTCATAGCTGCAAGAAAATACAGTTCGGATGATGGTTGTGGATCTCAAAATAAATCAGCAGGATCAAGCATCTTGAGCGGGATCGGACGAGAATGATGCGGGTATCGTCACGTCACGAGATTCCTTTTCGTCCGCAGACAGAGCGGATGTCGTTCGGCCGAGGCGAGAGCTTTGTCTTGAATAACATGGTTATGTATTGGAATTCTACAGTATACTGTACTATTACGACCACTAGTTCACAGGGGGTCACCCGTCACCACAAAAGTTCACTGGATTGAAAGTTCACAGCTCGGCAATCAGCCAACAGTTCCCATAAAAGGTAATCCGGCGAATGCCGGAGCGAAATTTTACAATTTTCTAGGCCTATTTGGGCCAGGAAAACTCATTGTCACCGTTACCAACCTTGATTAGTTCAGTTCACAGGCCTCCGTCACCCGTCACCTGAACTTCCGGTCGTAATACTACAGTATCTGTCATCCAAGCCATATGAATACGAACCCAATGGGGGCACTTGCCCACCTCCTCATGCTGCGAGGTGACTCCCCAATGCGTGCGCAGTACTGATGTGCTACTCTGCGCTAGGGATCCTCGCTGTAAACATATACGGTTACGGCCGCGTACTTTACGCATGAGGTTTTGGGCCGTACGGGATGGTTACGCGTGCACTCGTACCCATCTTCACCGTGAACCGTATTTACGGTCATGAAGTCCAGCTAAGGGTAGGTGATGCTGTGAAACTCAGAAACAAGGTTTCCTCCGTTCTGAAGCCCCCCTCATCGTTCCCTGTCGAGTTCGACAAAACCCGTAAAAGCTGTAACCGTACACCCTATTGTACAGTTACAGTGGGATCCCTACTCTACGCTGAGAAGCACAAATATCCAGTTGCGGCCGGAAGTCACTGGTTTGGGTCTGACTCTCAAAGACATGAACTTGGTGTTGGAATATCGAGTCGGCCGCTCACTCTCACCCAAGCCGCTGCCGAATTATTACAGGTTTATTCAGGCAACAGGTACCCTGCCCCCACCCCCTGGTCCCTTACATTTACCATGTCCTACATCGCATTTCCCCCCTTATTCTTAGCTAATTCTCCACTTAGATAGATTTGTTCCCAGCTACAGTTATTGTATAAGTACGTAGTAATATTGAACTTGGGGGGGAGGGGCCATAGCGGAGCTTGGCAGAACTTCGTACTTATGTTCTTTTGTCAATAATTTACTCATATTCCCGCCCGTAGATCACACTGGCTGCCGTCTTCCTGACCTCACCCTGTACACTTAAATTGAGAAATCTAACATCCGCTTTGTGAATCGAGCCCCGTGCTTCTGAGTGAGTGCCAGTTTCAATCCCATCATGATACCAGACTGATCCATCCGGTTTAATAACTCAACATGTAAAATGCGAGTCGCCACTGTATATCACGGCTCGAAGCATGTATCTCACTTTCTTTTCTCCCACATTTAACGTCACTGAAGGATCTAACAAAACATTTTTGTCCGACAGTGATAGGAAAAAGCATGGCGGGAACTTGTCAAGTGTTGTCGTTACAACCAGGCCATTCCCACAGTTTGAGCAGATTCTGTTAGCTTTGTACATTCTCGTGGAAGTCAACCAGTTCGCTATCCCGTAGTTGAACTTAAATCATGAGTGCAACTCCTTGTCGTAGACAACAGTCTGAGCTCCACAAAAGCCGGGACCACCGAGCGAATTTACAACCTGGTTGCACCTAGTGCATTTCACGGTGCTGACTCCCCAATCCACAGATCCAAAGATCTTCGAAGCTAAATTGTCGATAGCCGTGACGGTAGGTCCCTTGGGAAAATCATTGGGCCAGGTATGGTGCAGCACTTCTCTCACTTGGTCCCTGGCTGATTCCAACCTCTCAGTGTTAGCTCGGCATGACTCAAAGCCTTGTACCAATGCAGATACATACACACCATATTCTTTCAGCCTGTCTGACCATTTAGGCCCGTGAGCTTGCCATATGTCATACAACGCCGTGAACATTGCATCATAAGCGCAGCTGTGATCTACCGGGTCCCAAACAATTCCGACTGGGCCTGACTTCACAAATTTAGGTTTTTTAGGTTGCTTTGCTCTCCCGTTACCATGGCTTTCCGTTTTCCGTGACCAACTGTTTTTTTACTCTCAGCTGTTCGCTTCTTTGCGTCATCTCCAACCAACGTCCATTTTCCTTGATAGCCATCTGGCGGAAGCAAGGGCATCTCCCTTTCTCCACCTCGCGTGTGTGTCAAGTCCCTGTGGCTCATAGAACCCGCCTTTCCCCCGTTGAAAGGCCTGCAAAATATCTCGCCGATTAATACCTCCAACAGCGATGGGCAGATTATTATAGTATCTAAGTAATGTAATTTCGTTCAACATTTCTAACTCTCTAAATTCCTGTCGCAGATGCCCATCAATACCACTGGTGATTTTTCGCTCATCCATGCCTTGAATAATTAATGTACCATCGGAAGAAGAGCCACGGGACAAGGCAGTATAGTATGAGAAATGGTTCTTGCAATTGTTCAAGTCGATCACATTAAACTCCCTTGTTTTCCTTGCGAAGCGTAGTCCGTCATAGCAAAATTCGGTAATACTAGCACTTGCTCTCTGGATACGTGGACAACCAGATCATCCGGGAGCTGAAACCACAGCTTTTTTGTGCCGCGAGTCAGAGCAACAACATTCAAGGGAAGGCTGGGCACTCGGATTGGCCGAGGTGGTTTGATCAGTTCGACAAAGAGCGTGTCAAGTATGGTCTGATCCTGTGAGCCAAGGCTTTCTTGCCAACCAACCACCGTACCTTCCTGACCCTTTGTAATGCAGAGCTCCGTAGCATCGTTGTGGCGAATCATGATAGGCATCCCTACACAAAAACTCAGCTTCCCCGGAATATGCTCACTGGTAGAACATGGGTAGGTATCCCATAACTATTGCTGGTGATGTGTCGATAGCTTGCGTTTAACCTTTAATACCTCACGCTTTCGGACTCTCTGGGGTTTTCGACTCTCCGAGGTGGCATTCTCTGTCAATGTGTCTTCTGAATAGAAATGGACAAGAGGTTGGTTGGTTTCATCTGCGAATTTTTGGCAACCAATTTCGTTGATCTTATCCTTCTGGGCATTCAAGGCGGTGATTATTGAGATGTTCCTAAACCGAGGATCTTCAAACGTCGGATGTCCGGGGCGTCTACTGATTGTTCGAATCCGCAAATATTCCAGGTCACTCGGTGTACAGGCTCCAAATCGCATGTTCGCCAGGCAGGTGCGGAGATTCTCGTCAGCCTCCGAGGTTTGGTCTACCGCATGTTCTGTTTCAATATCACCACTGTCGTGAACTGTTGCCAGATTATCTTTCCAATCGCATTTTTTTTTTTCCAATCGTCATTTAGGTTGGATTGCGTCCGGAACTTGAAGTCTATCTCCACAAAAGAGTGAGGGACTACCCACGGAGGTAGCTGTGCGAAGTCACCAGCTACAATGATATTGATTCCCCCAAAGGGTAGATCTGGTTCGTTGCGTGCCAATGCTAATCGCGCACTAATTGCATATAGTGCAGCACAAGAAACCATCGAGATCTCATCCAGGAATATGTATTCCACACCTCTCAATCGCTCTCGCACATTTCTGATCCCTTTTTCCTCGTGTACATCATGGCCGAGGTTGTCACGGATTCCAAGGACAGAATGATACGTGCTTCCGCCGAGTTGGGCAGCCGAAGTTCCAGTGGGACCAAGAACAAGAAATTTATGAGACTCCTCACGACCTTCGAAGAATTTAACAAGTGCTTTAATGACTTCCGACTTCCCTGTGCCACCGACACCACCCAAATACATCTTAAGCTGTTCAGGATTTTCGGCAATGGCGTGATTGACAACAATCTTGAAGGCTCTGTCTTGTTCTGTATTCAGTTTGAATTCGGTTGAAACATGTTCAACCACCTTTTGGGCCTGTTTGTTCTTTGCAATAAAATATTTTGTGAAATAATATGATTCGAGCAGTACAGTTTCGTTGACTGTGTCTGAATGCTCAGCAGATCTAACCTTCTTAGCCTGAGCAGGGGCGTTCCGAAATTTCGCAGCAAACACCGCCTCCTTCTCATTCTTGATGCGAATCTTCCACTGTTTACCTGTCAAACCAGCGAGAGGCACGAACCTGGGATGTGAAATCTGAGTCGCCGAATGTTTGTAGGTCCAGCCACAGGTTTTGACAATATCTTCGGCTTGTTGCATCAGTTTCTCCCGGGCAATCTGTTTGGCACCTTTTTGAAGCGATGTGTGCGCATCAGCGTTGAATCCATCTTCTCCGTGCTCTTCGAACTCGCTATCTTCGTCCTCACTGTCCGAATTTGAACCTCCTTTGGAAAACGAGGTAGTGCCCGATGTTTCCGCCTGTCCAGGGCTGAGAAATCATCCCTCACATCGTTGCACTCATATCGTATATTGAAGTTATTCATTACTCTCAACGCCTTCGCACTGAAGTTGTGCTCTCTGAATGTTTCACTCCAATTATCAACCGCATTTTTGAGATCTCCACCCGACCTCCATGGTTTGAAAAGTGTTAACATGGTGCAGCAGTAATATTCTCGATCCCCTTCATCCCTTCGGGGCAGTGGTCCACCAACGAAGTTTGGAACACAGAGCTCCAGGTCCCGTTTGTCACATCTCAGGTGATGTGTTCGGTACAGCGGATGGGTGGCAATAAACAGATGAGCTGATACAGCATCTGTCTTGTCCCCAACCTGTTGCTCTGCGTCTTTTTCTTGCAAGTCATGGTCTATGAAGTCATCATCTTCGGGTTCAGCCACGTCAACATCCATTGGCTCCCGCTTATCCATGCTCTTCGAAAATTGTTCCATCTGTTCTTGGTCCTCTTTTTTGCGGGAGGCAATCTGCAGAAACTCGAATAGTGAGCAGTCTTCAAATGGTCTATGCACATAATCATCTGTTGTGTCGGAGCCAACATAATAATTCTCACTTTTTACCAACACAACTCGCTCCAGTTCATCCCCTATCTCTCTCTCAGTGTCGGGCTGGCTAGAAATCTCTGTAGGTTTAGGTGACTCTTCTGCCGAAGAATTCCACGCTTTATTGACTTCTGTCACGTATGACTTCCACCACACAACTTTAAAGGTGAAGTTCGTGTAGTGATCTGGATTTCCTAGCAGATATAATGAGGCCATGGGGCTGCCTATCTGTAACTTCGAAGTGAGCGAATTCACCATCTGCATGATCATGACTCGTGTGTTAGCACGGCCAGTTTTTGAGCTGCCGATGTGTTCGGTATTGTTGTCCAACACGGCCTTTACCGTTTGAAACATATGGTAAATTTTCAAACTAGACTTCATTACATAGTCGGAAATATATGCTACCACTGACTTGATCGAAGTCCCCGATAATAAACTGGTCACATCGGTGTTGCAGCGTAAAGTATAGGTTACATCTGGAGTAACACAGTTGATCATAGGCTCTAGCTTCTTAACCTGTATGGAACCATCGTTGGGATCGACTTCAGTCTTCATGTAAAGGTCGTGCGGAAATCTTGCCGAGCGAGACTCATCCTTTCTCAGGCATCCTTTCACCTCGTTCCTCATGCGCGCACCCGGCTTCAACGGTTTTGAAAGATCTGACCCCGAAACCCCCCGAACCCCCCGATGGCAGGTATGGACATTGGATCTCAGTATCAGATTGTCAACGGTTTCTTCGTAGTCGCTCCACCATTTTGCTGATGCGGTACAATTTTCACAGTGGTTCAGTGCAATCTTCACATAATGGCGGCGGTTTCACAGGCAGTGTTTGGGTGGGGTCTGTATAACTAATCGGAACATGCTGAGTCGCTTCGTATTCAATGACTTCGTGAATACCTTTCTTGTGATAGTTTCGGTAGGGCACTTTCGCTTTGACCTCTGCAATTGTTCCGGTCAAGAATTCTCCGATGTGAGATGACTCAAGATAAGCAATCATTTCTTTCTGGAATTCACTGTTCTCATCCAAGAGTCAGGTTCTAATTTCCTGCGGCAAGAGAGCTCCTTTGATCCAGATCAACATGTGCATGTGGAGTGTGAGTCTCCCTTGCTGTTCGACAGTTCCGTAATATGCAACGGTGGTACCGTAAAGCCCAGGGTGATCTGTGCCAACACCCGGTACATGCTTGATAAATGCCATGGACATATGGTGAAAGAATCCTGCAGCCGCCACCGGATTCTGAGCTATCAGACGTATACGTTCATCCGAACCCTTGATCTTCGGAGAAAATTCAATCTTTTGCCAGCATAGTACAAGCACAGCGGATGGTTCTTGTCCACGGGTGAAAAGGTAATAAACCACGAAGGTGCCCCCTTGAACGAAATCAGTGACCAAACCTCATTTCTCATGTATTTCTTGGAGGTGATGGATCCTCGAACTTTGGCGCCAACAACCTCGAGATCATTTAACACATCGGAACAAACTTGCTCTGCTTCGGTTTTGGCCTTCACATTCTCGCCAGCGGATAATCGGGTTGACAAGTCACTCAATACCGCGGAATCCAGGCTCACTATCTGCTCTGCAACAGACTCAAAATTCTTCTTCTTTGCTAGTAAGTGACTCCCAGTGGAGCCGGATTTTATTTGTGTATCGTTGAATGCAACCATGGGAAAATACAAGTCGGTTGGAATCGTTTGTCATGATACATTAACAAATGGCCCTTGTGTTTTATTTCGGACAGCTTTTTCTTGTGACTTGGATGACCAATGCCCCCGAGACCGTACGGAAACAACCAAGGAAACATCTGAGGGTATAACTGGATACTTCGTATATTAAGCAGATCCTTCGTATCAGTATGTTCATGTTTTTTTTCGCACACGCACGCCACAGGGCCCGCTAATTCCCGGGTACTATGTACCTGTTTGGTTCTACCATGTCCACTTGCCGAATCCACTTGCCGAGCTCAAATATTCGCCGACTACCGCCACGCCCCTTTTAATTCCGCGACGTTCTAGAGTGCTGTTCCGCCGGATCTCATCTCAATATCTGAATGCCAGGTGACCTACGGATCCATTTTCTTGGGTCCATTATTCAGGCAACACTTAACATCTGTTTGTTTTGGCGCATTGAATTGCCTCTCTCGACTTCGCCGCGGCAGTTCGTGAAACATATTTACAGTAGCTGCACCATCCGAATGTGTCCTTTTGCCCCTGATCATGTCCAGCTTCAGCGCTTTCGGGTTCTTCGCTCTCGCCCAAGGCAAACGTGTTGCCACATATCCGGCACATCAGGGAAACTCCCCTGATAATTTTGCATATTTTGCGACAAAATATCGCAAATATGCAAAATCATCTCGAGTTGCAGAAGTGAGTACAATTATATCAAAATAGGACCTCCCCTCAAGGATTCTGATAATTTGGCTAATTTTGGGCCATACTGCACGCAGGTTTCCTTGAATTTTGTACCACTTTCTCAACTTCAAGCGCAGTAGAAAGGGAAATAGATATATTCAATACAAAACTACGTGATACATGGGATTGTAATATACATTCTGCCACTATTCCCCAGCATCAGCAACATTGAACATGACAAGCAGCGGCAGCACAGGACGACGAAGAGGAGGATGAGGACGCCGACGGCAGCCAGGGCGCCAATGAACGCGGGCTTGTGTACAAGGCTGTGGTGGGGAGGCATGAGGTTAGCTCGTCATCATCTCATCTCGCACGAAGTAGGTAAGGGAGGGGAGAGGAGAGGAGAAGAAGGGATGGGGGAAAGCGAAAGCGAAAAATGCACAAGCTGTTACTACCACCGCTCCCATTCGCTGCCGCCACATTCGACCCCGACCCCGCCCCTGACCCCGAGCTGGACCCCGAGCCTGAACCGTCGGTGGGCACAGCTGCGGGCGCTCTCGTCGCCGTGCCGAAGCGCGCGTTCGTGATTGTCTGCGTCTGCGTCTGGCTATCCGTCCCCGTACCAACTGTCGCTGCGGGTGGCCCAGGAGCCTCGCCATCGCAGAGTCGCCTGGGTTTGCTGCCGCGTCTGTGGGTGAAGACACTGGGGTCGCAGTATCGGTACCGGTTCGCGGGAATTTTAGATGTATCGGCGGGAGGGGCTGCAATGTCCTCTCGACATGAGCAGGTACTCATCCGGTAAATGAAGCGCTAGCACGACTCACGTCGCTGGGCCGGATGACGGTGTGGCCGGGGCAGGGGTAGCTACCAGTATTGCACTGTCCTCCTGGCATGAGCAAAAAATCCCCGGAATAAGGCGTAGCACGACTCACATCGCTGGCACGGACAGGGTTGCTGGAGTGGGAGGGGGATTTGCCACCGGTGCTGTACTACATATCCGCACAATATGAGATCTTGTTCTGTTCGTGAAAGCGGAAGAGCATGGCTCACCTTGCTGGGGCGGGTCACGGCAGGAGCGTCGCGAGCGTTTGTGGAGGTAAGTGAAGGTCAGGTGGCAGAGAGGTGGTGGGAGAAGGGAAAAAACATGGTGGGATCAAAACAAACCACCTTTGACACGTCACGGGCTCGCCTCCGTGTTTCAGAGCCTCGGCCGATCGGAGTTGATGGCCCGAATCACGTACAGCTTGGGGCCGGGTCAATCTGACTTGTAGAAATTCTCACAAAGTTCTGAATGCCCACCTCGGTGGACAATATCTGATGAAGTATTCCTTTCTCCCGAGCGTGGTACAGCTGCACCCGTTGAGCGGAGATCTTATAGCATGGTGGACAAATGTCCGACGTTCTCGACCAATCCGTGGACTGGTATGCGACACTGCATTACTACCGTAGTTCAACACGGTTGTAAGTAAGTCGCAAAATTCTGCAAGTTTTCCACAGATTTGCTGAAGTTATATGGACACCTCCTGGAATATGTACAATTGTGAAGACATTTGCTCAATTTTTGCCTAAATATCACAAATTATCAAAATTTGAGGGGGCCAAAGATATTTTGCGCAAAAATAGCAGAATTTTTCCAAGGAGGTTTTTCCTGATGCAGGCGCGACCTTTCCTATTCATCATAACCACTACATTACCTCTCTGAAATCGAACTCCGATGACTTTCCCAACCCCTCGGCCACGCTCCGTGTATATTCCGCGTCCGGCGATGCTCCTCTTCCCGACAACACTATCGCTTTCGTGGTTGCAAAAGTTTCTGCTCCCACCGGTAAACCCGTCGAAATGGACGCTCTGTACCTCGCTGCTTTTCCCGGAGATCCCAATGACGATCAGTATGAGGTGCGCTTTGACCTTGCGTTGGTGATTGTACTCATTTCTTCCGGTCAGGAACGCATTCCCGCCTGTCCAGTTTTCGTGTATGGCGTTGGACATGTTCCTGCGATTCACACGCCCCAGTCTCACAACGACGGAAGCAAGTCCTTTACGCTGTCCCTTACCGAATATGTGAGCGGTACATTCAAGAGTTCGGCGGTCAGGTGCACCCATTCACTTTCTGTCTTCTCAACCCGCTATTCACCAAATCCCCTTCACAGCTGTACGTACCCGGCGACCAAGCGCTGGGCGAACGTACCGCTTCCACGCTCTCAGAGTTGCACTCAGTTTCTCGGGACCTGCAACGGCTTTTCCGACTCTGCTCTGCTGCAGATCGCTCTCGACCATGTCGCTCTGAGCCTCGGGCCGCATTCTATTACCCAGCCGGCCGCTGATACATCGACTGACTCACCTGCTGCCGCCACGACTCCTGCCAGACGACGCAAGTATGGCGTTATTGGATCTACAGCTACCCCAAGTTCTGCTGCCTACCCATCGACCGCGTCAGCTGCTGAACTGTCGGGCGGGACTCCCCTGCCAGCTATTGAGTTGCAGTCAGACTTTCGCTTGCCCTTAGATATGCCTCTCTGACATTCCTTTCCAGTCCCATCACCTCCCTCACGCCGCCTGTTGCGGGTCCTTCATCGACGACTACTACTTACGATACTCGGTAGGTCAATTAACTGCCAATACCTCACGAGGCTGATGTCTTTTATGAGCTCCAACAAATCGAAACGCCCTGCAGTCACTCTCAGCCTGTCTTCAGCGCCTGACGATGACGAGATAGACAATGTTCCGGAGGAGACTCCCGTGAAAGGGAAAGGCAAGAAGAAGGCGAGGCATTAAGATCTGAATTCCCGTCGTTTCTATTGAATAGCTATGAAATGCTCTACTTACTATCGAATTGTACTACTACGCTGTCTCATTGTACTACATTGAATCCCAGAATCCATTGTAACACTCAGAGTGAGGACTACAAGGGCTCCTTATTCGAATGGTCCTTAGAATCATCTTTAACTTTGGCCCATTCTAAAAGCTGCAAAGCGCGACGTGCAAGTCCAACATCTCGGCCGGCAAATTCCATGGTGTCACATCAGAATGTCACACGCCATGCTTCTTGCTGCCGACCACCATGGACGGCTGCAGTCTCGCTAAATTCGAATATCTGTCCGCTTTTTGCTGGGACCAAGCACCATAGCTTTAATTGCCTTCTAGCATCCGCAATTTCTCCACACTTCCCTTCTGCTCCCGGAACTTCATCAGGGAAGACCTCCTTTACTAATAAGGTCGGATTACCCAGAAAGTTTCGGTAATCTGGCCTAATAAGTTGTGTTAGTTGGGTTAGCTTTCTAGTGACGTTGGAAATAAATTAGTGGTAAGTTAGGGGAGATTCACAACCAGTTCTCTGCTATTTCCTTCACTTCAGCCGCATAAATTTGCTTTGGTGCTTGGTTTAATCCCTTAATTCGGTTGTGGATGTGGAAGAGTAATTGAATTATGCAGTATATACATGGTCCTACACAATATGAACACTAATAAACATCGAACTAACACAGTGTCCTGGCGGATCACATCGTACGAAATGGCTGTAGGAACTGAGTCGTCTTGACCGTGCGCCACGGTTGGGAGGATTAGGTGATCGGGGGCGGGGACGGCAGGGACAGGAAGGGCGACGTAGGTGGTTGGGTGGCAGTAGACACCCAATGATATCGATTTAAGACACAATGCGGTAAGCGATGCCTTCGAACTTGCCGTTGGTGCAATACCCAAATCTGAAAATAAACACCTTGATGGATAAATTTTGACGAGACTCTCCACAACCGCGGTGCGTGGCCATGAGCAATATCATCCGTAACTCGGGAATGGGCCGTGATCTGTGAGCAGGCGAATGAACACCCGCCCGACACACAAGGAGATACCGTAACATACCTTGCTTCCGGTCTCGGCGTCCGCGCAGGCCATGCGTTGGAAGGCTCTTGGTTACCATCATCCGAACCGTTCCAATCGTCTTCTCGTCTATACATGAATTTGTAGCTCTGCTGACTCCGATCTTGACGGGTTTCCACAGGCAGCAAGTCGACACAAGACATTCGAGGATGAAAGAAAGGAAAAACCAGGCACTCTTGAAGCAGTTAGTGAGGTATTGAGGGTATTGAGGGTATTTTGAGGAAAATCGCAGAAGTAAAAGCTGTCTTTGAGACCAACTTGATGAGCTTGTTCCTTGTGCAGTCACGGAAGAGAGGCGGGCATGGTGTTTCCTTGCTTGAACTTGCTCATAGTTGAGTTGAAGGATGGCAACTAGTAGCGGCAGAGTGAGTGCAAAGAGGGTAATTTGAGCAGAGGGAAGAGAGGAACGGAGCGGGGACGGTGGAGGATGGTGGGCGGAAGAGAGAGGCCACTTGGCAACCAACATGCAATAGCCGAGTCACGCGACGTTGAGGACGACCATGACGTGCATCAACAGCTCGGAACCGCGGGCAGCTGATTCCCGAGCGGAGTTTGAATGACTTGGTGCATTTACTTTAAGAGCGGCAGAGGAGTTTGAGGTCAAGGAAAAGGCCATGGATGGTGATTTTTCTTTGGACTGTTGAGGCGCGAGGCTGCCTCTTTGGGAAGATGGCGTCTCGCGTCCGCGTTTGGTATTTATGATTGGTTTCTCTTATTTAATGTTTAGACGTCGACCGCTTCCACACCGTATTTAAGGTGCGGATGCGTGACAACGACCCTCAGTCTCTTACCACTTCCGGGTACGACTGAGGGGTACGTTTCTATTTTACTTTACTCACACACACATTACTTATGCATATATTATTGTACAGACTTACATTGTATTGTCGACAGGTACATAATAGAGTCTCTTACCACTTCCCGGGTACGACTGAGGACTTACATTGTATTGTCGACATGGACAACTATTATCTTCATGGTACACAATTTCAGGCATGGGTTCTTTCAGTACCATTGCACGGCCGGAATTTAGCTTATATGTCTCTTCCTTGCCCGCTTTTTAGCCTCTTTGCCCCGAATTGGGTAATCTCTCCAAATTATTTTGCGGGAAGAAAATTAGTGCTAAATTAGTAAAGGAGGTTTTTTCCTGATGTTTGGAGCCTATCCCTTGAACGGGCTCTTCCGGTCCAAGGTCCTACCTGCAGAACCACCCCAGATTTTCGCTCCATCTGTCCAACAAAATCCGTCGGATTCCTCCGGCCACAGGGCATTGGATATCTGCCATCTTTTGTGTCGTGTCTCTCGGTATATTCCGACCCCAAACTTTGGAGCCTGACCTTTGAACGGACTCTGTAGGTACAGGCTGAGGGTCTTGCCTACTGGAAACTACCTCAAATTTTCACTCCATCTGTCCGACCAAATCCGTCAATTAATATGCTCGACCACAGTACTGGCCTTTGAACGGACTCTGTAGGTGCAGAATCTTACCTACTGGAACTACCTCACATTTTCACTCCATCTGTCCAACCAAATCCGTCAATTGATACGCTCGACCACAGTATTGGATATCTGCCATCGTGGTGGTCCCGCTCTCGGTATATTCCAACCGCAATGACCGGATCTGACCCTTTATTATCGAGTCACCCTAGAAAATACGCCCTGAAATCTTGTTATCAGTGCGGTTCTATATAAGGTTCTCTCTCTCCGATAGCATGCAACCATATGTCAGCCCACAACTATTGGCTTTTCTTTCGACCGTTTGCCCGACGCGGTATGATTTTTTCGCTACTTCATCAAGCCATCTAGGTTGAGAATAATCGATTTTCAGCTCAGAGGACACTGGGTGTGTCGGAAGAAGGTCCCAATATCGTTCATTCCACTCCCGATGCCCGTAAGAATATCATTTCCATCGTTAATTCGATGTAGGATACGGGTATTGCCGCTGGAATGGAAACTCTGCCCTCCATCATTGCGGTGAATTTTTGTTCCGCCGCTTGGATCATCTTGCTAATTTATCAAAGCCCAATTCGACAGTTTACCGCACAGATTGCCATCTCACAACAGTCCGTCATGCCAAAAATATTTCGATCCTTTTCATCTGGATGAAAGCCACCGATATCATAGCATCCAATCGCCCAAAATCCGCGCGATATGCGGTTGGCTTTTTCATAGCTAGCGACTCTCCCTTCCAGGTGACGGACCTGGCCTACATGCTCTTGCGATTCCAAGACCTTCATATCCGCGACTGCGATTATCAACGATTCAACCTTATTTCCCTCTGCTATCACATCTGTGTCGACGGAACCCGCGGTCTCCTGCTTTACGACAACAATTTATCACACGCCTATCGAAAAGCGCTGCATCTGGCACGTCAGAACCCTGGCAAATTTAAATCCTCACGCTTCGGACACCTGATTTCGACCTGGCCCCCGGATTCTGAATCCGCCACCGTCAAGAGTAGCAAGAATATCTCTGAGCTCATGACTAAGATCCAGTAGGATTTTCTATCTCTTTTTTCGTTTAAGTCTTCTCATCCTTGCCGATAGAACCCTAGCGAGTCTCTGAAGTTCGGCAAATCCCCGTTCTTATCTTCGTTCTCTTATTATCTCGATACGCTCCACAGACTGTTCATCTTCCTCCCCCCACCATGCCTATTCTTCAGAGTGAGTCTGAACATGCACAACAACAACCTCACATTCTGACAGGCTACATTCTCAGCTGCGACCCGCTTCTTTTTCACTCTATACAATTCCATTCGCGCCATGTTCCAAATCCAGACCCAACCTGTTCTCGGTTCCACCGACCTTGCCGCCTATAATTTCGAATACATGCCTGCGCCAGAAAATATCAGCCACTACCCTGTGTGTTCCCTCCCTCGCCAAGAAAGAGTACTAACTGAAATTGTCTATAGAAACGTGGCACTGGACATGTTTTCCTCAGCACGTACGTCTATGTTCATTACCTGTATTCAGTACTCAAACATTTCCTCCAGTAATCCCATCTACGCCGAAGTGAAGTTTGTTCTCGATAATCCTGGGCCCCATGCTACGGACGACGAGGACTCGGATGTGAGTTCCTGTTCGTTCATTTTTGTCAATCTCCCGCTGAGATCGAATGAAAGGCCCCCGCCTCCGCTTGAAGATCCATATGACGATGAAATGTAGTGATTCATCCATCAGCACTCCGCCTCCGGGCTCCCTTTTCTGTAACACTACCTATGCCCTCACTATTTGTATCGCACTGTACTGTCGCCTAGCCTGAAATGAGTATTCTCTGTCTCCACAGTCATTTAAATTGTGAACATGCCCATAATTGTTGCGAAAATTATGAACACGTCAAATCTCGATTGTTTACCCGTACTACAAACTGACGTCCATCAAACTATTTTGGCTTGACTTCTCCCACCACAGACCACCGCACCAGTACCTACATTTTCGATCTTGAGTCTGCAAAAGTTAGCGAGCACTGCCCCGACAATACAATACTTACTCCCATCATAGACCATATGACTGCCGCCCGCACTTGGGAAATTGGCCCCATCGCAAACCCTCGATTAGCATGGGGTGCCAAACGCGGCAAGCATTCTCACTGCTGCACAACTTGCGGCATTTCCCTCCTCACTGGCGAGCAATCTGGCTTCTGTTGCGGGCCCGGAGGCTCCAAATTTGGGGAAGTCAAACCTCTGCCGCCACTTCCCGCCGAATATACTGCCTTCCTCGACGATCGTCGCATATCCCATCTATCTCGAACTCTCAATCTCCTGCTCTCTTTCGCATCGCTTGAAACCACACATCCCTTTCCCCAGATTGAAGGCCCACCGGGTTTCATGGCCATCCAAGGGCGTGTATATCACAGAGTTCGACCGAGTCACAGTAATTCAGCAGTACGCTGGCTACTGTACGACGGCTTTGTGGAAGCCAATCCTCCACATGAAAACGCGGACTGGTTTTCGTCGATTCCGTCAGACTGGATTACCGCGTTCAAAAATGCGCTCTTACGAGTCAACTCCTTCGCATCCCATCTTCGCTTCCTCGGTCAGTTGAACCTGACGGGTCCGACTAATGCCCGGCTCATTTTGGAGGACACCGGCGCAACGGAAATAGCGGTTGTAATGTTGTACTCTAACACGACCCAAGCAGACATCAAGGCGAGACGAATGATTGTTGTCACCGTCAACGGCGAAAACCAGTCTGTCTCGACTGTCAGCCGCTTCTGGGAACCGCTTGCTTATCCTCTGCTTTTTCCCCATGGCACTCTTGGATGGGGTGTTATCGGATCCGCTCAGGACACTGGGGCCGAGCAAGAATTGGATCCACATGCAGATATCCCAACCACACAGATGTCGCATTATTGAGCCAGACTTCTTCGAGAGCCGCGTTTCCGAATTTTTGGCCGGCTTGCCAACGAGTATATCGTGGATATGTTCAGTCGAGATCTAGAATTGAGATTGGCATATATTCGCACCAATCAGGTTCGTCTGCGTCAGAATGATGCAGCACTCATGGCCGAGTCTGACGTGGAACCAAACGAAAACATTTATCTCCCTGCATCGTTCCTGGGATCAAAACGCTGGGCGTCTGAACAGGTTTCCGATTCGCTGGCCATAGCGGCTGCATATGGTAATCCGACATTTTTCATTACAATGACATGCAATCCGGAGTGGCCAGAAATTCAGTCCCAGTTACGTCCTGGCCAGGATTTCACAGACATTCCCGTCATTGTAGTGCGCGTATTCAAACGGAAACTATCCCTTTTGCTCCAGGCCTTGAAAACGATGTTCGTGAACGTCGGACGGCCCGAATACTGCATCCACTGCGTAAAATTTCAAAAGCGAGGCCTTCCCCATTCACATATCTTGATCAGATTTCCGGTGGACTGCTTAGATCCGACCGATATCGACCGAATTGTATCTGCCGAAATTCCAACAGATGCGGAAGATGCGCAGTTGGTGATAAAATTCATGACCCACAATCATCCACCTGCCACCAAACCACCGTCCAAATATTGCCAACGGGAATCCGCTGATGGATCAAGGACATGTCAGTTCAATTACCCACACCCTCTGCAGCAGACAACTACGATTGATGTCGAGGGTCGTGTTCATTATCGCCGTCGGCGACCCGGAGATGAAATGGTCGTGCCCCACTGCCTTGAATTATTGCGTAAATTTCGTTGCCACATCAATTTCGAAGTGGCCAGCAGCTCCCACATTTTCCAATATCTCTTCAAGTATCTCCGCAAACGTAGGGATTATTACGCGTATCCATGATCTTTGCTAATATTTTTCTTTATTTTTCCTTGCATTTACAGCCGGCGACAGTACTCGCTACCGGCTTACAAACTCTTCCGAAAGTCATATTGATGAAATCGAAGAATTTTGGGACGCACGATATCTGTCGGCAGGCGAGGCCGCCTGGCGAATAATGGGTTTTCATGTCACCAAGAAAGAGCCTGCTGTAACCGCATTGCCTATTCACCTGCCGGACGCACCATCCAATCACCAATACCATCGTTCAACCAACCATAGCGTCCTATCCCAATTGAATCGATACTTCCTACGCCCGAGCGGCACATTTTCTAGGGATGGGATCGTCCGCCAGTTCGACGACCTCACGTACGCAGAATACTACACACTGTTCCGATTGGCGAAATATTCTGCAGACAAAGCGGAAAAGCCCAATTATTTCCTCGAACAGCCGAATGAAACAGGATCCCATCGTATGCATGTTATCATGCGTAACTCAGCCCACGCGCATGTAACCCGGATCCGTTCGGTTCGCCCCTCTCAAGGTGAACTCTTCTATTTGCGAGCAATCTTACAAACTCGACCCTGCCGGTCTTTTGTCATGGCGCGTACGATTGGCCCCACCGAACTGCCATCTTTCCAAGAAGCAGCACTTGAGCTCGGTCTTTTTTCCGATAGCAACGAAGCAGAATTCGCACTATTGGAAGGCGTTCAAAGCCTACGAACACCACGAGAGTTGCGCGTACTCTTCGTTCATTTGCTGGTCAACGAATGCGTGCCAGCACCACTCGCATTATGGGATCAATTTCAACAACATTTTGCATACGATTTCACGCTCCAAAATAACAACGTTGGCGAAATCGGTGCAAATCTGGCCCTTTCCGATATTAGCCTCTTGCTCGAAGAATACGGGAAAAAACTCTCTGACTTCGGACTTCCGGAAGCCACTGTTCACACGCGAGAAGTAATGCACGAAATATTACGCTGGGGCCCTACAGCATCTCAACTGGCCACCCGAGCCGAAAATACAATCAAGGTCTTCAACCAAGATCAACTATCGATCTACATAAAAATTCTTGGGGCCGTGCTGGAAAGTCGGCCGCTCTGTGCATTCGTTGATGGGAAGGCAGGTCGCGGGAAAACGACGTTGGTGAATGTCCTCTGCGATAAATTGCGGTCCATGGGCAAGATCGTCGTGCCAACTGCAACTGCAGCATTTGCTGCACAACTGTACCCGGGAGGAAGAACGACCCATTCGGCTTTCAAGGTGAAGCCGCCTTGATTCACAGTTGAATATTCTAACAAATTAATGACCAGGTTCCTGTTAATCCCAGAAATGAAATGCTCGAATCCCCAATTGATGCTTCTGATCCACGGGGAGAGCTATTGAAGGAGGCGGCATTAGTTATCTGGGATGAAGCCCCGATGGCAAACCGTGCAGTGCTGGCGTGCGTGGACGAAACTTTGCGGCAAGTGATGGGGAACAATCTCCCATTTGGAGGCAAAGTCATCGTTTTACTTGGTGATTTTCGACAAACCTGTCCTGTGATCCGGCGCGGTTCACGGGCACAGGTTGTTGACGCATCCATCAAGTCATCGCCCCTCTTTACCCATTTCACGATCTTCCGACTAAACGAACCTATTCGCAATGCAGAAGATCTCGAATTCAGTCATTTCGTCGATGCTATTGGCGACGGCGCAGGTCCGGAAGTTTGTCTGGACATGCTTTCCCACACATATTCGGCAACAGATCTCGCTGACTTCGTCTATCCCTTGGAAGTCATCTCTAATCCACTCGCCTGCCTGTCTCGGGCCATCTTGGCACCCACCAACTACCAGGTGGATTCTTACAACGAAACAATGCTTAAGAAGTTTGATGGTGCCGCTCGAATCTATCTCGCGGCAGACACTCTCAAAGAAGTTGAGGATTCCTCGCTCACTGCCCCGGATAGCATTCTAGATTATCTCGGGAAGCATACTCCACCAGGTCTACCTCCTCATTCATTGACCATCAAACCTAATGCAGTATTTCGTCTGCTACGGAATTTCTCTGTCGACCGGGGTTTAGTTAAAAATGTGCGGGTCGTGATCATGGATGTGGGAACCCGCCTGGTTACCGTACGATTGCTCCGAGGAATCGCTGGGGCAATAAACTATATCGACAACGAAGACATCCTCATCCCACGCATTAACTTTTCAGCTGAACTTCCATCAGGCCACACCTTACTCCGGCGCCAATTTCCGTTGGGACCTGGATATGCAACCACATTCAACAGCTGTCAAGGCTTAACTCTGGATATTCTCGGTGTCGATTTGACGCGCCCAGTGTTCTCACATGGCCAATTATATACCGCATTATCCAGAATCCGTCACAGAACACATGCGAAAATCCGTCTACGCCCAGGGGAAACGACGACTACAAATGTAACATATCACGAAATATTAGTCTGAATCCTTCGTATATACCTATCTCAATATTTACACTGCCGTAGCGTAGCGAAGGCATATCTTGTATTATGGTACAGTGACTCCGGCTCCTCGGCCTGACCAACACCGAGAGTTTGCCCTCGATTTTTGAGGTGTGTCAACGCTCTAGCTTTCAAGGTCTTAATGTCCATTGGGTCGTATTGCCCTCCTGTCAGTCCTGAAACCGCAAATGAACAAAGTCCCTGTGCAGTTCCCTCTTCCTCTTCGCCGGTGTCATGGACACTCATAGCTTCTGCAACATTGTTGGTCTCACCTTCGACTGTCTCTTTCCAATCTACACCACACGGTATGCCATTCTCCGGAAGATCTTGAAGATTGTCTGGCAATATTTCGAGATCTGCGTAATCTCGATGGTTGAGCTTGAGCCAGTCCAAGGCATCCTTGACGCGCTCGCGACGCACAAGCATCGGGGTTCTGGCAAAATCTTCCTCCGTTGGGCGGGCCGAGCCAAGAAAAACGAAAGCAAGAACTTCAGACAGCTCATCTTTGGACACTGGAAGAACTTGATATATCTTTACAATCGGGGTTGCAAACATGATTGCATTGGCACTCATTTTACCTCGGCCTGATGCGACACGAACCACGCATCTATTATGCCGTACTTTGGAAATGAGCATTCTCCCTGCGAAAGACAAGTCTTTGAGCTGCCAGGGAACACATCCAATCCAGATATTGTTGGCTAAACTTCGCAGGGGTACTGCACCTTTCAACAAGGCGCTTTCGCAGTCTGTGCAAACACTGTCACACCCGTCTGCTGATACCGGGCCATTTAACTCTTCAATAGGACCGTGATTGGTAAACCGTTCCTTTCTTGTAACTCCGGCGACTACTTTGAGGATGTCCCAGTTCACGGTGGAGTCAGTCACCCCCGTAAGCTCGATGCGAGGAGTAAGGGAGCCACAGACAGTACAACCCATTTCTTCCAATGTCGCAGGATCCAGTTCATCACACATCCCAGAGATAACTTGATGGCGAAGCCCTTGAGAGGGAGGAACTGGTGGAAACCGAGATGGAGCATCTTTGCTAGATTCACGCTCTTTCTTCCTCTTGTCTCGTATTTGCCTTCTTTTCTTCAACAGAGCAGCACTTGCTTTAACGACGTCCATTTTCTTGTCTCGCTTCGCCTCACGCCATGCTTGAGCGGTTGCTCGAGCTTGAGCCATCTTTTCCGGCTTGGTGTTTGCTACCAGTTGGTAAACGGTGATAGTCTCGGGACAGGTGACACATTCGCTGCTATTTTCCGTAGGCGACTACCAGCTAGCCCAACAACAACAAGGCGGAGTGGGTAATTGGCTCGGATTAACTTCTTTGCATTGCCATTATCTTCTGGGGAAAGCTGTTGAACAGGTACGTGGCTATCAAAAAGCAATAAATCACCCGAGTCGACTACAATTTCAGTGGTTTGAATCCAGAGTAGTACCCACCTTCGTCACTTCGTTACTTCGCTTAGGAATGGGAAAATTCGTGAGTTTGATGGAAAACCGTGAAAGTTCGTCATTTCGACAGATATTTGAGAAAGCTCATCACTTCAATGAAATTTTGGTGAAAGCTCGTCACTTCCGAGCGCGCGCGTGGTAAGTGTAATGTTTGATCACCGGAATTACGGAACAACGCAAACGGAATCCCGTTCTTTGTTACCTACCTCTATCCACACCCCACTGCCGGTGCTTCGCGGTCGTCTCATCGGTATTCAAGTCGCAATGCACACGGGATGTAAACAAGCGGGTGGGAACGTGCGCAAAGTCGCCGGCGCAGAGGAGGAGACTACATGAATGGGGAAGTCCAGGGGAACCTGTCCGTCAGCAAGGTAGCGTGATCGTACCAAATTTGCGGGGACGGCGGGCGTGAGTGCTGATGATTCTTTCTGACCCAGAAAACTCTGACATAGACTCTGAGGAGAAGAGCCCGCATCGTGTGCGACGCCAACAGCAAAGTAGTGGTAAGTGACTGATGAACTCCTTCAGTTCGCTAATACATAGATGTCTAGGCCCCGGTCATGAGAGCACTGGGGACTCAACCAATACGGGGGTTGTGTGCCGTCAGGCGAAGTTGATCTTGTCAAGGTGATTTACACCACTCGGTGTCGTAAAGCTCTACGGCGTGCAGAATAGATCTAAAAAAAACTATCTACAATTTAGCAGTTCATATCTCTCACTCTTGTTAACTGAATATTCATACACAATTTTGATTATCACTTCCCTTTCGTGTTGACATCGTTATCTACTAAGACTAGTTGTAAATTCTTTACATTATAGGTGTTTACCACGTCAGTTGACCTAGATTTTCAAATTAAATTTCTACAGTCATCATACCGTACGATACCTCTTCTTGAGAGAGTATTGCCCAGTCTCGGGGGTTGCCGGGGTATGTTGTGCTCCGGCAAAGTGTGCTTGAAGGAGCCGCAAATGATGTGCCACTCTTGGCCGCAATGTTCCGTAATGGACATGGTCATGTGGTGATCGTCGGTAGCCGAAGTAACGAGCTTTCACGGTGTCTAGAGGAAGTGACGAAGTTTCACTACATCCAGTTGAAGTCACGAACTTTCACAGGAAGCGATCAAACTCACGAACTTTCTCGACGCTAAGCGAAGTTAAGCGAAGTTAAGCGAAGTAACGAAGTGACGAAGATGGCGCGGACTCTTGAATCCAAGGTGTCACATCTGAAGCCATGACATATTTCTTAGACCCTCCCCCAGTATTATCAGTGATTGGGTACTGGGCCACCTTAGCAGTTTTGACCTCGTAAGGACGGATCAAATGGTGTGGATACAAATACATGGGTACTTGAAGGAAGGTAGGGGTCCTATGAGTGCGTGGATATATTTTTCGCGACTTTACACGATGGTTTCCGGGCCTGCCGAATTTTTCTTCTGGCACTTTCCCAAAATGGCAAAAACGGGGCAGCGGGCCACTGCCTTAAATCGCTGGTTTGGACTCGTACCGGCCACCCCCAATGTATCCCAAATTAACGAAGTGATATGAGCCCACCATTATATACCCCCAAAATGTGAATACAAAGTATTTCAGCACCGTACGTGTTTGCCTTGAAGCCAGGGATAATGGGGTGAAATTGGGGTATGCATTAAATGGAGCGCTCTACAAAGCACAGACGGAGTTTTTGACGGAAAGGAGGGTACATATGGCTACATACGATGTATTTTGAATATAAGAATCAGAATAGTACGGCATCTACATACCAATGACCCCTCCAAAAAAGTCCGTCTATACGCGTTTATGAAATCCGTGGGTATTGACATGCAGCCCGCCGTCACCAGGGAATCGAGCCGCTGAAAGCCCATCGTCAGAGGAGGGGACAGTATTTTGTATCTCAAATACACAAACAAAGTTCTAGGGCCATAGCGTATACGGGTGGTTCGCTATAGAGGCGGCCACAGTGGACCGCTGGAAATCACATTAAGGTCTTCTGCGAGGTTCCAGGAGACGATAGCAAACGGTTTTGATGTATCGTATGAATCTATCTTATTCCTCAGGATAGTGCGATGAGAATGAGCCCCAGACCTTGTGAATCGGTGAGGAATTGGTGAAGAAACAGTCGAGAAAGAACGCAAAACGAAGTGCGGAGATAAGAAATGACGTTCTCACGCCGCCAACTCCATCAAGAACTTGGCACTGCCTTTGATCGCCGCCGCAACTTGGCTCCAAATTTGACGTACGGAGACCTCATCGGTCGCGTACAATACCCCAGGTCCCAAATTCCGAGTTAGGTATTGCGCCGCCTTGTATTATGCAGGTGGCCCACCACCCCGACTGGCCCGGTAGCCAGTCGCTGATAATAGATCGTGGTCGAGAATACCCCAACGGCATGTGCAGATCGTCTGGACGTGTTGTACACATCGCATGGACGATGAACAAGAGTAAAACGGACCAAAATACCAACCTGTGCAAGAGAAATAACAGCGGATCAATGTGGATGCTCTGAATCCGGACCACCGGCTTCGGTATACTTTTTGACGGTTCCAAACTTTCCAGTCATGCTTGAGCATCAGATAACGAATCATATACCTGCGGAGCTTCATTATACTGGAGCTAAAGGTGCCAATCATGGATACACAGTACACAACGACCAAGTGTAACTGTAAATTCAAAATCACGAAGTAAAAACATGCGCCAAAATGTTCGGCACCCTCGAAGGCATACATCATACCGGGAAAGTTTGGGCCAACTGGAATGACAATGTTCCAGGTGAGATCATTCTGGTTCGGCCCGAAGGCGAGATAATTTGGCCTGAGGGCTTCGGGAGAGCACTCCCGAGTATTCTGATTCGGCCCGAAGGCGGTGGGAGAGCACCCCCAAATATTGTGGCAGTAGGACAGGAGCCCTGTCTTATCGGCACAAAGGTAGTCGCTACAGAGCAGCGGGGGGGTATTTCAACATAGCATCACAAGAAAATCCATGCAAATAGCAGTAGTAGTAGAGGCAAGAATACGCAGATTTTGGAGAGGCGCATGGCATGGGTAATGGGGGGCGAAGAGAAAGAGGACAACCGGCTATATATAGAGGTGAAACCCGGAGTCCGGCCCGCACTCCAGCGATCGAGATTTGAAATCTCTTAACCCTTACCAGTATCTCTTGGCGTCTTTTTATTTCCTTTATCGGAGAGTGCAAGTTCTATCTCTTGAGATTTTGAAATTGCTGTCAATCACTTCCTCCCGATGACGTTTGAGTCCGTTCATTCACCCGCTTCCTGCCTTCCACTCAAATTCAGTACATTTTTTTCAACCCTTGCATTTACACTTGCTTAACCTCCAGCTCATCGTTTCCATCCTCGACATTGTCTGCCTGTCGTATCTCCCACCTGATCACAATGATTGAGCGATATTGCTCCCCCTTTCTGTCATCGTGTCAACATTTTTCCGTTTGAATCTTTGATGTTTTTTCCGACAGGGCACACTTACTTTTTCAACTTAGGCTCCTTCTTCTGGTCTGTGGAATACAACCTACATATGAAGTTTTGTTCATTTAACAGCCCAAGATCTGTGTTTCCCACCGATTCACCTCCCAACTTGGAAAACTTG